>PVKM010035311.1:0-15224 GCA_004027735.1 Carollia perspicillata | reverse complement strand
ATCACAGTCGATGGTCAGTGCTAACCATCATCATCAGTAATGGGACAAATCTAAACCTTAAGCCACCTGGTGGGGTGCATTGACAAGAGTACAGCATCAGTTCTGCACTATCTGTGCCAAAGGTGCACGGCCTAAATCCAAGCAGGAAAACACAGCAGACAAGTCTAACCGGAGAGACATTCTACAAAATAACTAGACCCTAATCTCTACAAATGTCAAGTTCACAAAAGTCAAGGAAAAATTAAAAAGTGTTCCATATCGCAGGAGATGAAGGAGCTATGACACCAAAACGCAAAGCACATTATACCAGATGAATATTTGGATATTCAACCGAAGGACATTATTGGGCCATTGGAGAAACCTGAAGGGGGCTGGGGGCAAGGGGCAGTGATGCATCAGAGTGAATTTCCTGACTGCGGTTACGTAAAACAATGCCTTTTTGCGGGAAATACACACTCAATGTCTGGATGTGATGGGGCGTCATGTCAGCAGCTTACTCTCACACGCTTCAGAAATGAAGAGCAAATTACTTGTACTGCAACTTTTCTATCCATTTGGGATTGTTTCAGAAGAAAGAAGGTCAGGGACGCAGGACAACTGCCTGGACTCTTCAACAAATCTGTGTCGGGGAAAAAGGAATAGATTAAAACAAGCAGATGCAAACATGGTCCTGGATGAGGTTCAAGTTTGAATAAACAGCCATGAGGCACGTTTGGAGACACTTGGGTAATGTAAATATGGTTTATTATTAGATGAGATAAAATGTGCTGAAATGGAAAAGTGGAAATCATTGACTGGAAAAGAAAAAAAATAGCAGATAATAGAATAGTAGTATGTGTCATGTGATCTCATTTAGTGGAAAAAAGAGAAACACAAATAAAGTTCTACCCTTAGCACTTGTACTCACTGAGTGGCGAGAATATTGTTTTTATTCTCTTATTTTTGCTTATCTTTATTTTCTAATATATAATGATGTAATGCCCTGTTTCTGTAGTATTAGAAGATGATTTTTAAAAGGTTTTTATTTATTTATTTATTTTTAGAGAGAGGGGAAGGGAGGGTAAAAGAGAGGAAGAGAAACATCAGTGTGTGGTCGCCTCTTATACGGCCCCTACTGGGGGCTTGGCCTGCAACCCAGGCATGGGCCCTGACTGGGAATCGAACCAGTGATCCTTTGGTTTGCAGGCTGGTGCTCAATCCACAGAGCCACTCCAGCCAGGGCAGAAGATGATTTTTAAAGTATAATTTAAATCACAGGATTAGGGGAAAGGAGTCACTGGGGTTAGTCTTCATGACCTTGAGTAACACATTTGTACTACCAGGGACATGCTGATGTTACAGAAGATATTTTGGCAAAGTCCCTGAAGCCTCGGCTCGTCTCTGACATAAGGTCACTGAGTCTACTACCTGTCTGAGGGTTGTGTATGGCTGTGTCAGTCACTTTAACACTGTATAGAAACGTCTGTTATCTCACCTGTAAAATGGGGACTAATACCCTGCTTCAGAAGGTTACTGGGAGTATTAAATGAATGAATATATTTGTGAAGTATTGAATAAATTATGAATAGATATCAATAGCACCTCACTTACACAAATACAAAATTCGTGATGGACTCTGTTTTTTGTTTCATGAAGAAAATAAAGCAAACATATATAGCATCCCAGTTCAGATTAGCACGTGTTGTTCATTTCAATTCAGGTTGTACCTTCTGTGTGCTAGGCACTAGTACTTTAATACTTTACAAATACTACATTTTTAATCATCATAATAACCCTGGCAGCGGGGTAATCCTATTACCTTCCCCATTTGCCGGTGAAGGAAGTGAGCCACCGAGAGGTTAATTACCTTGTGTAGAGTCACACAGCCAGTAAGAGGCAGGGACAGGATTAGAAGTAGGCCGCACAAGCTCTCAACATCAACCCATGCAGCTGCATGTACCGCCACACACCCAAGAACAGGAGAGAACACCAATTTATGTGCCAATTGCTTTCCAAAGGTTCACTTTGTAAGCTCATGTTTCAGGTTCCAATGCATTTCCCACCAAAACAATATTGCAAATTAGGTTTGGCTCCTAGGCCAACCTGTATTTACCTCGCAACATCACCAGTTCAGAGCAACTGTGGTCGCGAGGCCAGTGCCTCTTTGGGCAGAAGATGGTGAATAGGGTTGGTATCTTCCAATCCAATTCGAATCGGTCCCTTGTGGTTGCACAGACACCGTCTGGAGCAGAACACTGAAGAATTCTACTGGAGCAGAAGAGCATACTGTGCTGGAAGAGGGGCCCCCAAACCAGACCTTTGTCATCTCTGTTCCAGGCCCTTTTAAACCCTGACAAGTGAGCTGTAAGCTAAGGCTTATGACCTTGTCTCTGACGCTTCTCCATCTTGAGCCCTGAGGAGCCCAGGGCGCAGGGAAAGGGGACAGGGCAGTGTTTCTTAGAACAGAGAGGGAAGCAGAAACTGCTCTGCTCCAGGATTCTGTGACAGTGTGGGAGCGCCTGGGGGAATCGGTGGCAGGGACTCCCCTGATGGAGTGACGACAGCTGTTCAGAATTACGGGTAACTTGTAAGTGGAGTAGTCCTGCATCGGATTGCTGGCCAAGCCCTTCCTCAAACTTGCAAACATCACCCCAATGAACCGCAAGCCAGCAAGAATAAGGGAGGCAAAGTTTTGACATCGTCGACTCTCGTGGCATGTCAAGAAGTTGTCAGAATGGTTAAATGACTCATTCCAGGTCACACAGCGAGATCAGAATAGCAGTCATGCGCTGTACATAAAAGCTATGTCAGAGAGATTGAAAATGAGTCCATAGCCCAGCCCAATTATCCCACAAACCAATTTAAGTGCAGGACAAGTAAAGTGAGGTTTGGGATGGGTGGGCCCTCACTCATTCTGGTGAGGTTCTAATGTCAGAGAGACATTAGAATGCAAACTAAATTCCGCATGGGGTTTGCTGAAGACTTACTTCTCAAGGTAAACTAGAAAAAATATTCGTATAAAGCAAAAATTGAGTACCAAGCTTGGCTGCACTTGGGAGAGCACTGTAGCCCAGCAGGCCCCCGAAATGTCACGTCAGCTTTCGAAGGCATTTTACAGTTGCTGCAAGAGCACCGCTGGAATCATGCCAAGTGGCTTTAGAAGCAGCCCAGTCCCTTAGACATAGATGACACTGCCAAGAGCAAAATAAAGAAGAGCCGTTGCCTAGCTGGGCATCTGGGGCCCGCAGCTGCCAAATCATATCCATTAACCATGCCAAAGTAATCCGCAGAGAAATTCCCAATGAGAGGCCCAGTGGCTCAGCTAGAAAATTGCCTGGGATCTAGGCAAGCAATGGGTTCCTGTTCTCCAGAGTCTGCTGAGATTTGCCAGGCAACTGGAGGCAAGTCAATAGAAAAATTTCAGTTCCTGCCTTCTTGCTCATCCTATGGGCACTCCACTTGTATGTGTGTGTGTGTGTGTGTGTGCGTGTGTGCGCATGTGTGAGAAAGAGGGGATGAGAGAGACAGAGACAAGTAAACATAGAAGGCACTGAAAAGTAATGATAAGATGAATAATAATGTTTTTTTCCACAACCCAGAAGACAGGGTTAACATGATTCAATGAACTAAAAACAGGTATGGATTTAAAAAACAAAAAAAAAGATTGGCCCTTTCCCAATCTCTTCTCCCTGTATGACAGGAAGCTGAGCACAAGGACCGAAACCCCCACTTGAAGGAAGGAAAGGCACACCCGCTCCGAGGGGGAGAACAGAGAAAGCAAGGCCAGAGCGCGGGGAGGTTGGCCGAGCCAGGCACAGCTCTGTTCCCACCTGCACAGCTGCCTTAGGCTTCTCTTCTTTTCAGACTGTTGCAAGAAAACAGATGGCTGCAGAAGCCTGAATTTTAAATTTATGAATGGAAATTTGAACAGATGTTAGCAATCAAGATGGCATATAAGAATTTTTTTCATACCATGTTTACAGCCCAGCCTCGTTCACATAAATGGGAGAGAGGTTCATAAAAAGGGTAGTTTTTGATCTCAGAACAGCATGGATCCGGCATGGTGATTATGTGGCACAATAACGGAAATATTGAAAGAACAAAGGAAGAAAACACTAATAAGCTCCCTGTATAAATGCTAAATATTTATCTAAAAATGATAAAATGGATCTGTAAGAAAACCATTAACCCATCAAAGTCCTTTCTGTGTTGTAAGTAGGCAAAGTTCAAGTCCAAGGTTTTAACAAATATCTGTGAACACCTACTTACTTGAATTCTGTTTAGACTTTTGACATAATATAAATTGTTTGTTTTGTTTTGTTTGGCTGAAGGTCCCGGACATATGAGTTCTTACTGAATTTCGGAGAGGAATTGAGTAAGAGGTTGGTAAGAGCTCAGATGATGCATGGAGGCATCGTCATCCAGTGCTGGGACCTGGGCCGGGTGCTAACGACAGGTGAGGAGTGGCACAGTGAATCACACCTGGTCTGTGTCCTCTGCACACTTAGAATGAAGGCAAAAGAAGGCACGTATCACACACGGCTGGGGAAAGCTGTGTGTTGAAGGCTACAGGAGTGGAGAGAAAGGAGTGAGGTTGATGGGGGCTGATCAGGACAGCGATTCTGACACCCTAAGAAGAAGGGAAGAGTCTAGAGCGTGTGGCCATCTGGGAGATGAGTGTAGTATAATGTACTGTCAGTCAGCCATTTATTATGTTCTCACCTGGGTTCTCCAGACTTGGTGGCCTCTTGGGCTCTCCAGAACCTGATCGCTTCTCACCACTTCATCCCCCATGACTGTCTCTCTCCTTGAATACTGCAGTAGCGTCTCCCCAGTCTTCCTGCTGTGTTTCTGACATCCACCACCTGCAACCAATCTATTCTCAACACAGTAGCAAAGCAGCCCCTTTGAAGCAGTGGTTTCCCAAGTGGGCGCCCTGGACTGACAGCAGCAGCTGTCCCTAGGAAAGATGTTGGAAATGCCACCTATAGAAATTCTGGAGGTGGGGCCCAGACCTGTGTTTTAACGAGTTCTCTTGGTGATTCTAATACCTGCTAAGGTTTAAGAAGGTCTTAAGAATGCTTAAGAATTTTAGCATAGACCAGGTAATGCCACTTTTTGGTTCTAAATCCCACAACAGTCCTCCAAGGTCCTTACATCGGCTATGAGGACATACCAGTACCATCTGGCCCACGCACCCTTCACTTGCTGCCCACCACTCCAGCCTCTAGGTCACTTGCTCCTTGGCCACCCTCAGGGCCTTGGCACTTACTATGTCTTCTGCCTGAAATGCTCCCCAGCTCCCCCGAGTTCCCCCGCTACCCATCATGACTTAATCCCTCACCACCTTCAAGCCTCTGCTGAAATGTCACCTTGTCATTGTTGTATTACATATTTATTGTCTGTCTCTTCCCACTAGAATGTAAGTTTGTTGAGAGCAGGGACTTCGTTTCATCGGTGCCTATATTCCCAGAGCCTGGAAGCATGCCTGGTACACAGTGAGTGCCTGGGAACCCTTCGGTGGGGGAGTGAACAAAGAGGCAGGCCTGTGCTGATGTCCTTCCGGTCGCTAAGTGCACCACCCAATTAAATGTGCATCATTGAATTCCCACAAGCCAATGTAGGAGGTGTTACTATCCTTATCTTACACGTGGAAAAAAAATGAGCTAAGTGGGAAGAAAATGACATATTAAAAAAAGAAAAGGACTGAAATGGGTCATCAGAAAAGAGATTTTATGATGATCCCCAAGCTCTGGGCCTGACATGGAGTCAAGTCCATCTACATTTTCTACTACCTTTAGTGCTTTTCCTTGCAGTTGGCCTGCACAGAGGAAACCCTAGTTGACTCTGGCATTTACCTAAGCAGAATACCACCAAAGAGGCAAGAGTCCTGCTTGCCGTGGCCCCAGACAAGGCTACGAGTGGGAGAACTATTTTGTTTGCTATGTTCTCATTAAACACAGAAAATAGAGTTGTTTTCTGAATAGTCTAATAGTTCCTACTGCTCTACCCAATTACTAAAAAAGCCCAGTACGTACTGGATGCTATTAGTGTCCTGGTAGAAGTGGATACTTTAACTTGTTTATTAATTTGCTCAAAAACGAGCTCTCTGTGATGCATTATGGAGATTTTCCCCCTCTGCAATTTAAAGATTATTTCCCTGCTAAGCATCTGCTGAAATGAAAACCCAGTCCTATGACCAGGGCTGAAGAATGAAGCTGGTGATGGTCCATCTAAGAGAGACAGATGCTGGAAGGCCCACCCAGGGCCGTCCCCCTTCTCCGTCTACTTACCCCTCCAGAGAGCCTCAGCCAGTCCCGTGGCTTTTAATACCATAGACGTGCCGTTCACTCCTCTGTCATCAGTTGGGGTCCAGGAAGGAAAATGGAACACAGGAGGGTAATGCACAGAGGGGATTTACTCCAGGGAATTAGTTACAAAGATGTTGGAAGAGCTGGAAGGGCAAACTGGGGAGGGCAAAATAACCCAGAGAGTATCAACAGCAGGAAGCTGCGACCCTCCCCAAAGGTGAGAGATAAAGGGGGAAAGTGAGGTTTAGGAGTTCAGGACAGTGGGAGCAGGGACCTTGGAAAACCGGTCCCCGGGAATTCAAACCGTAGAGAAGATGCACTGATGTAAAGCGGGGATAGGACAGAGGATTCTGGCTTCTCTCTTCCTGCTGACCTTTAGTCTTCTGCCAATACCTTCTATTGGCCAAACTTTCCCAGAAGCCATTGGCAAAGAAGCTTGGGAAATGTAGTTTGCATGGGTCATCCCTCTCCCCACTCTTAACTTCTGTACTGAGCGGAGGAGAAGAGAAGGGAGTAAGTCAGCCTACCAACAATGGACGCTACTCCTAAATTAGTATGTCCAGCTCAGACCTCTTCTCTGAGCTCTAGATTCGTTCAGTTGTTCAAACAGGGGGTTATCTTTACTTCTGTTCTTTCTTTACTCCCCACTCCTTCCAACCTTTTACAAGACCAGTTGATTCCACCTCCCAAAACAGTTCCTTTCCGGTCTTCTCCATCTTTGCTATTACCATCTGAGGCCAAGCCGCCATCATTTCTCCCCGAGGTGACGATCGTGGCTTCCTAAGTGGCCATGCTACCCCACTGTGTCTCCTTATTATGCACTGTCCAGTGGTCAGTTCTTGAAGATCTGGAGGACAAGTGTCAGGAGTCAGGAGTTTATTCTAAGTGCTTTAGGAGCCGTTGAAGGGAGTAACATAAAAATCAAATTGTAAATCTAAATCTATTGTAGAGATTAGCCTAGCTTCCTGGAGGAGAATAAAGTAAACAAACATATAAGGCAATTACACACCTCAGCCTTCTTGTTCCACCTCTTGGACACTGTTACTGTTCTTTGTTCCTGTTCTTCCAACACACTAAGCTCCTTCCCAGTTTAGGGCTTCCCACAGCCTGGAATGCTTGTCCTGATTCAGTACCACTGGTTCCACACCAGTCAGCCTTAACCTCTCAGAAATCTCTCCTGACCAGGCCGTAGTAATTACAGTTGCTCACAAATATCCCTTCTTCCTCTGATGGGAACAAAATAGGGCGGCACTTCTTGGTAGCCTAGAAGTTAGGTGTGGCCACACAAACTGCTTTGGCCAATGAAATGTGAGTGGAAGCAACATGTCACTACCGGGTGGAAACCTTCAGAGCCACCAGGTGAAGCACCGCTACCTCAGTGACGGGCAGCGCTCCAGATAACGGCTACTCCATTGTCCTGAGGATGACAACTATTCAGAGAACTGCCAACCCATAGGCACATCACGTGAGCAAGAAATAAACCTGTGCTGTTCTGAGTGGCTAACTAAGACTTGAAGACTGTTCCTGCAGCACGCTCAGCCTACCCGGGCCGAAGCAATCTTCCAGTTGCTTACATTGGCCTGCGTTATGTCCATCATGGAAATTGCCACGGACTGGTAATTCCCACTTGTTTTATTCATTGATTTAGTTTCCACTCTGCACCCTTCTCGAAAGCCCATGAGAGCAGCATCTCTGTCTACCTAGTTCACCACTGAACTTGGCAAAACCCATTTTGCCAAGGCGACTGCAATTAATAAGCCTGTGCTCAGTGCAGCCGAAGCCCAAAGCTGAAGAAGCAAAGCCTGAAGCTTCACGCCATCATTTGCGTGTTAGAACTATCGCTTGGGTTATACCCTTCTAGCTGATTCTCAGAAAACCCAATTGCTCCCAGAGCGACAATTCCTTTGTCAGAAAAAGCCCCGGTACAGACCATGTGCAGTAGATAAACACAAAGGGATGAAATCTTAGAACCATAAATCGTTCAGTGTGAAGTCAGCCAGCGTCAGGAGGGTGGGGCAAAATCCATGTTATCACTGTTTTTACCATGAAATGGCAGGCCGTTGTTCTACCCCTTTTAACGTGTCCTATGCCAGCAAAATCTAATTCCCCAGAAACGGCCAAATCTCAAATTTCACTATTGTACTAAAATATTAGCACTGAAAAAGCCTTAGTGATTACTCAATTCATAATACTCCATTTATCATCTGGCATGATTACTTTTAATCAGAAGCCTCTTGGGGTCTCATCGCTGTCTGGAAAAGCTTAGCAGCTCCAGGCAAGGCTTCTGTTGCCTGAAGTCACTGCCTTTTTAAACCCAAGGTATTAAAAATGTATTTTTCTACCACCCCACTATACAATATAATTATAATCAAGCTATAAAAAAGTCCTGCTCATAGATTCAGCTCTGCAATATTTTAAGGTTTTAATATTTTTGCTACTAACAAGTTTTTCTTAAGGTTTCAAAATGTCCAAGATAGAGAGGAAATAAGCTCATAAAAACTGTCGCATTGTTGTACCTGTTCTCGCAGGAACAGGCACTGTTGTGGGCCTTTTATTTCTTTAGGGTGGCCAGAGTAAGGTCATCGATTACGTTCTATTTATCTAGCTTAGTTCCCTAAACTCTACACAAACTATGTCCTCAATAAGCAAGTGCATTTCGTCTACTTTGCAAAAAGATGTGCATTGCAAATTCTCTGAACAGCTGATCTGAAACTATCAATATTTAACATTCATAGATGGCAATTTCTGCAAACTCGTCCAACCTAAATTCAGTTGTATTAACCAGGTCCTAATCCTGAAGGTCAGGTACCAGTCACTGTGGTTGAAACTTTTCAAAAAAAGTGAGCTCATCCCATTTCCCCTCATATGCTGAAAACGGGTCAGTTAAAATGTTGCAGGTCTCTCAAACACAAAGCCATATTCACACAAAGGAAATCATTTACATGTGGTTAAGGAAACAGGAAATTTTCACATTGGCTTTAATATTTATAGTCAACCAAAAGTTTTCTGAACTCGGTAATCATAACTAACACTTTTTATAGCACTATTTATTGCATCTTAAAATTAAAAAATAATAAAAGTAGGCAGAAAACATACAGTTGAAGAAAACTGGATGTCAGTCTATACAATGATTTTTTTTTTTTTTTACTTTCAGCATGACAGACTTTATTTTGGCACTTTAACAAATATTTTGCTTTACAGCAGTGACAAAATATTTGGCAGAATTTTTCTCTTCCTCGCACAGAGTTTCCAAGCAGTTGTTATTCTACGAACTGAGTCTCACTACGCTTTGCACTGTTAGAGGTATGCTCGCCGGACTCTTTACCTTGAAACCGAGGGCTAGCGTGCAGCTTTAGAAGGTGCGCTCGCTTCCTTTTAATCACTCCAATGCGAATCCGTTCTGTAAGTGATGGGGCAGCAATTTGAGAATTAAGGCCATCAAGAATTTAAGTAAACACTGTTTCAGGTGTTGCTTTACATTTTTGTAAAGAAATGAGTTCTGTGGCAATTCCAGGGAATGTTCTCTCAATGAAATATTCATATTTATTTAAAGTAAATTACATGTTGCAAAGGTTGCCGTTTTTGCCATCTCCTTCCTACTTTGGAAGCTCACCATGTAAAGCAAAATTAATGGTAACACAGAAAAAGGCAAAGACCGTTCAGTTGGAAAGCAGTACCCAAGCAGGGGACCCTCCTTCCCTCTCCCCCTCGGGCATCGCTGCGTGCTCACCATTTCAACCCTAAGCAGCGAGGCCCTCCGTTTCATACAGAGAGCCTCCCTGCCCTTCTCTCCTTCCCTGTGGCGTGAATGATGGTATTCCATTTCGTAGTTCTTCGGTTAAGTTTCGGGAGAGATTTGGAGCATAGTTTCAAAGATAAATCAATCTATAAAACTAAATCTTAGAGACCGACGTCAGGAAAGCTCCCTTCAGTTCTTTGGAATTGATAGCCCTAAACACTGTTTGCAAAAGCAGGCATCTGTCTCAATACCGCCATCAGCTCTCCCGCGAGGGCTGCAAACATCCCCATTCCCACCTGGGCAGTCTTCTAACATCTACGCCCCAATACACACAAGATGATACATTCAGAATTCCTCTGCTCAATTCGGAAGTGAAGCTGCACCAGCTTCTAATGAGGAGTTCTTCGGTGGTGACGTGCAGATGCTGGGGAACGCTAAGAAATCAAACCCACGTCATCCTGGAGAGTGGACGGTCCACGGCAAAGGGGGGATGTACATTTGATCGAAATGTACAAAATTTATACCAGTGACATTTTCAATTATTAGGCCACATGATTTATTCAGTAGTTTTTATGTTCCCAAATTACAATTTATGTCTATGCGTAAGTCTACAAAAAAGTTACCATTAGAATTGTCTGTGCTTATAAAATACCAACTTTTTTTTAACTGTTATATATACTCATTAACACCAGTCTGTGACGAGTTACATAGAATCATAGGCACTTCAAAGGCTTAAAAAGACGTTTACAACTTAAATGCATTTTTTAAGAACAAAAACGGATTTTTCCTTAAACCCCTACTCGTACCTTCAAATTGCAAGAAATTAACAAATACAGCGGCCAAAGGAATGAATCTGCAGCAACTTGTCAAAATACTGTTAGCATCTTTGGGTTTGCTGAGGCTCGTCAGGAACTCACATCAAATCCTCCCCAAAGAGGACCTGATTAGATGTGACTAAACAGTTTTCTGGTAATAACCCAATTTTACACATTAATTTGCTGTTGCAAATCTGCCTGAAGCTACAGGTAATGAAAAACAAAGCAAGTGTAAAATGGATAGTCCGACACTTAAAAATTTATACAAAGTGGAGGTTAAAGTTTACATAGTTGAAAATCACATATACACTAAATTACCGTTATCTGAATTACCCAAAGACAAATTGCACCGTAACAGCTACAAAAGGCAGAGGGTTTTGTTTTCCGAGGGACACGAGGAGAGAGCAGAAGAAAAGGGAACGACAGATAAATTAACAAACTAAGACCGACCTGGCTGGGTCGGTGGGGGACATGCGGACACAAATCGAACGGCTGTCCTCTTTGAACCACTGAATAAAAACAATCATTCCATATTTGCGCATAAAAGTTTGAACCGATTCCATGAATGTTGAGAATTTTCATAACATAATATTTTGCCACTGCTATTCACAGAACACTGCAGATGTTACGTTGTAATTTTAGGTTCTAAAGAAATACATGAAAAGTTTTAAATACAATGGGATTTTTATCATTGAAGTGCCAGAATGGTTCTTCAATGAAAAAAACAAAAAACAAAGATCTTCATTATTCTATGCAAAAGCTTTATTTTTAAAAGTTCAGTGATCTCATAAATAGAGACACTAAGTGGGAGTTTCACGCATAAAACTCCTTAGTAGGTGCCTTCTGGTAAGCAGCGCTGGACGGTTTGCGCTCTCCCAGGTCGTAGCTGCCTTCGTCCTTCTTTCTCATGCGGTACACCAGCAGCAGGATGAGGAAAATGGCAAAGAGGAAGCCTATCACGCCACCAGCGATGACAGCTGAAACACACCAAAGGGGAGATTGCTTTTAGAAGGGATTCAATGGTTGCAGAAATAGCTTTGTCAAACCTATTGTCAAAACTATTTTACAACACTTTCATAAAAGCCTTAATGTGAAAACCCCCCAAATGTAAAAACCGGATTCAACGGAGCCAGCAGGCCATCGAGCAACTCCAACGTTCCTCGGGAAGGTACAACACTTTCTTTGATTTGTATGAATAGCATCGCCCAAAAGCCCCAACAAGAAAAATCTGGCTGTGGACTCAATGAATTCCATATTTTAAGATTCTTTAGTCTTTTCAGGTCTCACATTTCATAGTCTAATTTTCTAACTGCTTTTTCAAAGAAAACACAAAGCATGATTCCATTCGTTTAAATTTTGTAAGAGTAAATAGGAAAAAAGCAAGCAATTTTCCCTCATAGACCTGGATTTGGGACTATCCTTTCCAGGATTAAGCGTTCTTAAATCTTGCCAATCTTCCCCTTCAACAGCAAATGCTAATACTTTCACCAGATAAGTTCATTGGAGAAAGATCCTTAATGCCTTGGGTATTGCTTGTATCAATTGCCTTCTCCGTAAGGAACTTTTCCTTCTCCTATTTTGCAATGACTTGGAGCAAGACTGACTGATCGTCTCACATCATGCCATCCCCCATGCCCAGCTGTTCTGGAACAATCTTAACTTTCCTTTCCCCCCACCCCCAGATCCCCACAATGGCTGGTCAAGGCCAAGGCTGAGGGAGTTGACAGAAAATAAAGACATTTGCCTAACTCTTACCTCTCATCCAGGAATACGACCCCCCAGTCCCCAACTGCTGTCAGCAGAAGGTGACATTCAGCAAGCTTCGCCCACACCACTGACTCTCACTCAGACAAACAGGGGGGCCGTGTGAGGGCCCTCTCGCCTGACCCCTACCAGGCTGCTCACCTGCCAGGACTTCCGTTCTTTTAAACAGGTTGTCTGGGTGCTTCTCAGTATACACGTTTGTGTCCTCTTCAGCTGGGTCCACTTTTCGTCCTGAGTCATAGCGGTGAACGTTGTCCTTATCCGTTTCTTCAGTTGACTGGTATGGGAAAAGGGAAAGATTGTAAAGATTTTGCTTAATGTGTTTAAAAGATAGTGAGTATATTTCAAAGTTGTTTCCCCCCACCAAACAATAGGCTTGAGAAATAACTGGGATGATCACTTTGTGTAATGTTTTCACCCAGTGGGGGAGTCCTGTGGCAAATCCATGTAGTTCACCGTTTTATATAACAGCCGTCACATGTGTAGGCAAGCTGGCGAGTGAGTTCCTAACAATCCTAAGGGTGTGGTTTGGTTGTTTTGACGTTTCCTAAGATCTGTACGTTCTCACCACTCCTCTGACTTCAGGCCACCATCTCTCCCTGGCTGCTCCAACCCAGTGGCACTGTCTCGATTCTCCTTAGTCCCCTGCCTCGTGACACAGGGCGCTGTGACAGCTGCCTTTTAGGCATTCTCTGCAGGTGCTCCCTCTCCCTAAGGGTTCTTCCTGATCCCACTCTGTGGGGAGCAGCCCTCCAGCTTACTCTATGGCTATAATCCTCTTTTTTACATATGCATTCTTACGTGTTCAGCGAGCCCTGAACTCGAGCTTTAGGGCACCTGGGTTCTGCAAGTAGCTCCTATGTGACCCTAAGTCATTCCATGTTTGATGCTCGGGCCCTTGGGTATTCCACAATTCTGTATGTGTAAATCTAAGATAATAACTCTCAAAACCTCCCCTCCAGTCAGCTTTGCTATCTACCCAGCGGCCTACAGGACACTAACCCTTGGCTGCAGCACTGAGTCAGATCAACCTTCTTTTCTATTTCCAACAATTCTTTTGGGCCTCCCCCAAAGTTATTATTTCTGCACATCCCAAACTGTATCAGTTTGCTGTCACAGCCCTGCCCATTTGCCCCCCACCCCTCTCTCCAGCTACACTCCTCCCCTGCATTCTCGTTTCCGCAGCCTCATTCAGGTCTATAACACGTTACATTAGTTCTTGCAACAGCCCCATAACTGCACCTATTGGGCAGCTTCCAGTCTCCCCGAAGCTTCATGCCCAGGGGGAAACCTTGCACGGCCCTATCTGTTGCCACTTCCCAAAACTGACCTGAACACCCGCGCCTTGCTTCATGCATTGCTCCCAACTCCCACCCAAATCCTCCACTTCTTTCACTGTCCATTTGCCCTTGACAAAGCCCTTCCTCATCTTTCACCTCTGTAAAACCCCAGGACACTTTGCAGCCTACAACATCAACACATAAATCATCTGTTGGCTTTCTCATACTCAGCTCCATCACTGTCCCTCTTGTGGGAACGGCCTACAGTTACAATGAAACCTACACAGCTAAAAAAAAAAAAAAAGGCAAGCTCTACCACTAGACACTCTGTTTCAGTGGGTTTGGGGTGGGAAAACTACCAGTGATTTTTGTTATTGTTGTTTTTTATAAAGCTCTCCAGACAATTCTATGGCTTGAAAACTACTAGGTTAGACAATCTCAGTTCACATTTGTTGCTTATTCTCTGTGAGCCTGGAGTTCTTGTCGGTCATTACTATTGATAGAAAGCACTGTCGGTTGCACTGGGCTATTAGAGAAGACGATAATCCTTTTTTTAGCGCTACTTCTCTTCCTAAGGATAGCCAACCATCTTCATTAGGACTCTGAGCTGGGGCCCAATTAAGTGACTGACTGTTCTCTGGAAGCCAGCGTTCACCCAAAGTGGCAGTCTGCTACTTACGGCTAAACAGTTAAATAACCTTTAGAGGAGGTCACCTTCTTGGGGTGCCTCATGGTCATGGGCATCTCTAGAAAGAACCATAAACTAGACCAGGTGGACCCATTTGAACTTCTGAGTAGGTGAGATCAGGGGGTCCCTGCCTCGGTGAACAGAGGCTTCCAATGAAGCGCAGATGTAGTCAAGTGAGATAAAGTAGCTTACTTTCCTAAACCACAAGAAACCTTCTAGTGACTGAAACCTCAACATGCTATAACTTACAAAAAGCAGAGGCTGTGGATAAAGGATCATTCATAGCTGCACAAAATGCATCACAAATCTCACTGTTCTCTCATCACTGTGGGAGGAGAAAACACGAAAAGGTCCTCCCCAGCCTTCACGTACAAAAATAAAGCAGAAGAGGGAAGCTCCGGGGCAGGACGCTGCTTGAGTTTTCTCCTTTCTTCCTGTGAAATCCCATCTCTCACCCACTGCCTGTCGGAAGGACTGACAACTCAACAGCTAAGAGAATGGATTGTCCAGGCTTTAACCTAGGAACGTGTTCCCTGCTCATTAGCACTGCCCCTAGAGATTAGGGAAGGGAAGGGAAAACTCCAGTGGGTGGATACTCGGGTGTGTGACGAGGGGAGGGAAGGAGGTAAGCAAGTTCTGGTGGCACGT
>PVKM010035310.1:0-15230 GCA_004027735.1 Carollia perspicillata | reverse complement strand
TTTTTTTGTTGTTGTTTTTTTTTTGGCAGTCTTCTCAGAGCAGGGTGTCAGGAGTTCAATGTCAGGAGGGGCGGTGCAACGGAGGACTCAGCGTGAGGGGGAGCCGGGCTGGAAAGTTGAGACTAAGGCATCTGTCCTGTAATGGGAATCAGAACAACAACAAAAAGAGATGCGTTATTTTCTGACGAATGGCTCGAGCCATTACTTCCCCCGGGTAGTCAACTTGCCCACCTGGAGTGTTTTGTTGGTATTCACGTTCTGCACAGGCTCACAGTCCAGTCTAGTGCGTGACAGAACCCGATGATGGGACACAGAAAGGAAGACCCAATTCAGCAACAAAACAAAACAAAACGAACTCTAAAAGATAATGTAGGGAAGAGATGCTTGTACACTGTGTTCCTAAGCAGTATTATTCACAACAGCCAAAAGGGGGAAGCAATCCAAATGTTCATCAGTGGATGACCAGATAAACAAAGTGCGGTCTATTCCTACAGTGGGATACTGTTCCGTCTCAAAAAGGAAAGGAAATTCCGACACACTCTACGACATGAATGAACCTTGAGGACATTATGCTAAGTGAAAATAAAGCAGTCATAAAATGACAAATGCAATATCCTTTTAAGGATATGAGGTACCCAGCGGGGTCAGACTCGTGGAAATGCAAAGCGGAACGGTGGCTGCCAGGCGCCCTGGGGAACAGGGGAGCGGAGAACCGCTCTTCACGGGGCCCAGAGTTTCGGCTTTCCAGGACGGCAGAGTTCTGGAGATGGATGCGGATGATGGTTGCACGGCAACATGCACTTACAAACGATCCAGGTGACGAAGCGTACGTTACGGGCATTTAGCTGCCATTTAAAATAAAACTACAATGCATGATTTTTAAAACAATTACAAAGCATTTTGAAACACACAGAATTTTACCCCTGGCCCTTCCCCCCAGGGAGAGCTCCTCTTCACATTCTGCGGAGTTTTCCTCTCGTGTTTGCTGTGCGCATCGCTGCCAGGCTCACCCAGGTGTAATTGCCCACGGTCTAATATTCCGCCCCCTGTGTTTTCACTTGCAAGCCTCAGTGTAAAGAGCTGCGTGCGTTCAGTCTCCCCCGTTGTGAGAGCTCACTGAAGCACTCTCTGATGTCGGGCATTTCATTTGCTTCCAATTTCATTCGGTAATACATAACACCGTGAGGAACACCTTCGGCGTGAAGCCTTCCAGTGTGCTGTATTTCCATGAGCTTTCGTTCCCAAGTGTGGAATTCTCGAGCCAAAAGTAGGACCACTTTTTTTTCAGACGGGGACTAGCATTATGGTGGTGAGCATTCCGTAAGACAGGGGTGTCAAACTCATTTTCACCGGGGCCACGTCAGCCTCGAGGATGACTTCAAAGGGCCCCCCAAAATTTTAAGACTGTATAAATGCGAGTGCTCCTTAACAGTTATGAAGTTGAAATTGCATTCGGCCCTTTGAAGGCAACCACGAGGCTGACGCGGCCCCTGGTGAAAATGAGCTTGACACCCCTGCCAGAAGTTAGGTAAAACTCTAATCACTATGCTATGCATGTGAAGCTGATATAATATTGTATGACAACAGAAATTGAAAAATAAAAAAAAGACGGCCATTTTTTGTGGTGGGGAAGTGCTACTTAAAGTATGTTTTGCTGTGGGAGGTGGAGGAGGTGAATTTTTTTCAGGTTATGTGCTATTTGAATTACTGTAAAAATACCTATAATTTGTAATATATAGAAATTTCTATATACTTTCTAAAACAAGGTGGTTTTCCTTGTTTATATCTTATTATTTTGTGCAGTGATTTTTGACTAGGCGCCACACGAACTTTTAAAACAGGCAATACCTGACTACTTAGTCAGGGGCACTGATCTCTTTTCCCTTAGATTGTGAAATAAAAAAAAAATGACAACAGTCAACACAGCAACAGCCGCCTGGTGTGAATGCCCTCTCCTGAACCATAAATATATAGGTCATACAATAGCGTGGCATCTGATTGGTCACATTGCTTAGAAAGATTGCATCTGATTGGTTCATTCTTGGTACCAGAAATCCTTATATACAAGTATAGGGACCTGATTTTTTAAAAAGTCATTTTGGAGTGAAGAGGGTAGGTAATTACTATTATTATTTTATAAATTAATAAAAATGATACCCTTTTTTGTCAGATTGTCAAAAAGTATATTTTTGGTGTGCTGCAGAATTTTACTAATTAGTGTATGTGTGCCATGAGATGAAAAAGTTTGAAAATTGCTGATTTAGTGATAGTGTTCATTTTAGTGAAGAAAAAAGCACCTTGGTCCTACATACATTTAATCTTTTGGAAAAGGAAAGTGTGCATGTTTCCATTTGAAGAATAAAGACAAGTTGAAGATTATGTGACATTTGATGTATGTAGAGAAATTATGTGCAAGCTAATCATACCCGGCAATATGAACAATCCCTTGGTAAAGCATAGTATGACTATAATCCTAGCAACCCGTTACTGTCTACCTACCAAATACCAGGGACTTTACATACGTTACCACTAACCCTCGAAAGACCCTCATTTTAAAAATAAGAGGAAAAAAGTCTCAGAGAGGATAATGATTTGTCCAAGGTCACACAGCAGAGGGTGGCTGAAAATTCAGGCCTTCCCCTGTGGAGGTCCCCTGTGCTCTCTTCAGGCACCGCCCTACGTAGATGACAGATGGTCACTGTCAGCGGATGGCGCCATGCCCTTCCCCACGAGGCTTGTGTTTCAGAGACAGAAGCTGGTCGTGTTTCCTTTGACTCGGCTGGAGCCCGCCGGCAGGTCTGGAATCCTGAAGGAGCTTGGTCATGTGGTTGAAGGGAGAGAGACGGGGCAAAGAGAGAGAGAGAGAGCAGACGCCAGAAATTGCAACGGCGTCAGGAGAAGGTGGGAAAAGGAAGAGGGGAGAGGAAGAGAAAAGCATGACAGGCTCTGGCCGGGTGGCTCAGTGGGTTAGAGCGTTGTCCCAATACGCCAAGGTTGCGGGTTCGATCCCAGCTCAGGGCACATACAAGAAGCAACCAGAGTGCATTAATAAGTGGAACAACAAATCAGCATTTCTCTCTCTCTCTCAAATTAATGGGGAAAAAAGGACAAATGCCTTTCTTCCCTAAAGAGTGCAAGTCGCTGACACTGTACAAGGGGATGGACTCCGGGGCGAGGGGTGCAGTTTCCTGGGAAGACTGTCCGGAGCCCTCATCCTCTCCCCCCCACCGTGGTATTCACGTGGTCCCAGTTCTACAGAACCTTGTGCCATTGATCACTGCCTTGAACTCGTAACAGATTAGACCAACACCCAGACTTCTCTGTCTGGGCTTCTCTTAGGACAAGGTTTGGTCTGGGAAAGGGAGCAAGGAGAAAGCAAAGAATTTTGTTATATCACCGTCCCCTCTTTGGAAGTTCACAAGACACCGAAGCATATTAGAGACTCCGAGAAACCCCGCCATGCAAACTCAATGGAACACACCACCACGAGTCTGTATGTTGCTCCCCAGCATAAATCTGGGGAGCTCGCTGCTCCCCAGATTGGTTTGACAACCCGTCCTTCCCCATGAAGTGTGCGCAAACATACGCGAGCATCGGTTTTTGGAAAACACCTTCATGACAGACTCCTGTGCAAAAACCAAGGACGTCGATCGGTGCCTAAGATCTCAGGCTGTGATTCTGAACTCACGTTACTTGGCTTTTTTGAGTCTCGGCAGGAAAGGGTCCTGTTGTGGTGACAACTTGACATTTCCCAAGTTTATTTGATGCCACTCATGCCACGTCTGCATCTGACCTCCTGTCAGCGTGACGAGGCTGCGACTCAGGAGGTAAGAGCGTCTGCAGCCGGGGATCTGGCCGGACTCACCTGGCGGGAAAGGCCATGCGGATTTGGGTTTTCTTTTGTTTTTTTCTTGGTCTCTTGAAATCGCTGCTTTTTATGTTGTCTGTGATGGTTTGGCGTACCAAAGTGTTAAACGCGGGCGTTATTAATAATTTAAAGTCATTCCCCCCAGAATAGCTGCGCAGTTACTCAGTTAAACTTCAGATCCAAGTGCCTTCTGTTCAGACCTGGCTGTGCTGTTGTTTCCATCTGAGAGGACTCCTCATATCCCACCGTGACTGATGGATGGGGTAGATTTTTCTGGGAGGTCAGTGCTCCTGTACCAGAAGAGAATGGTAGACAGGAGACCTGAATCTTGGTCCCCCTTGGGACAACAGACCCTTTCTTCTTATTCCTTATTTTAAAAGAGGAACAACCTTATTTTTCTTCAGGTCTAAAGATGAAACCGTGGCAGAAAATGAAAACTAGAAGACGCAGGGGAGGGCAATGAGAACCAGTGTTTCTATTTCTCATTTTTCAGGATGAATCATGGAGAATGAATTAAGAAAAGAAAAAAACAAGCAAAGACCCTTGGTTGCCTCTTAAATGGTAGCTGAGGTCAAGCTTGGCTGCGGCATGGGTGTTTTCCCTCTCTTTCCTAAAATGTTGAGCTACTCCTATAAAAATAAAGCTGAAATAAATACAAATTTTAATTACATATCTACCAAGTCATTGGCAGTGTTCATTAAGTAGAGCTTGTGAGGGAGAGCCAGGCGAGGAGATGTAATTATTTTGTATTAATTACAGAGCCACCAACAGATGTGCGGGATCATATACACTTTCATTTGGCCCTGCTGGAAGTTTTAATCCTTGCGGCAAATCGCTTCGGTCGGCTCTCCCGTTCCCTTTGGCCTTGCTCCGTGGCACCTGCCCTCTTCACTGTCCCCGCTGCGCTGCTCTCTGCAGAGCCGCACATTGTCCCCAGGGCGGGTCGTGTGACCGCCGCGGTTGTGGGCGCGCCGCTGGCATCTAACACTTAGGAGCTGGGGAAGGGAGTTCTTCGCAACGTGTGGGAGTTTCGTACAGGGTGATCGTCCCTCATTTTGGAAAACCTCTCTGTAGATTTTTCAGCCTTGGCACTATGGACATTTGGGGCCATATCATTCCTCCTCGCATTGTAGGATGCTCACCAGCATCCCTGGCCTCTACCCACCTGGTTCCAAGACCATCCCCTTACCCCAGAGTGTGATAACCTAAAATATCCCTGGACAACGCCAAGTGTCCCTGGGGGGAGGCGACCCAGTTATTAATTGTTCGGAACCACTGACTGAGGTGGAAACACTTTTATAACTAAGCCTAGAATCCAACTCCGTTTTACATATAAACACAATGCCTTTTCTGCACGATTCCACACACACCGCATTTTCCCGAAATAAAGCCACCTTGCAAACCGAGAGAAACTATGTTTGCCTTGGAATTTTAGCGGGAGTATTTGCCTTTTTAGGAAACCAAGCGCCCCCCGGCGTGGCTGCACATGGTATTTGAGACGCCTGCTCCACAGGCCCCCAAACGATCTGTGGCTGCCGCTGCCTCGTTCCTGGGGAATCCCACTCAGGAGGGACCTGCCCACATGGGGCGCCCCTCACTGTTCCTCCGAGGACCTTGTTCTTCCAAGTGTGGTCCCCCGGCGTCACCTGTCACCTGTTCGAGATGCGCGGAATACCGGGTCGGTCCGGCTGACTCGGAGTTGTGCTGACTCAGAATCTTATTGTCGCAAAATGCTCAGGTGATCAGATGCACGGTCAAGTTCGAGAAGTCCCGTTCTAGTGAATTCTTGTGCTGTACGGTCACAGCTTAAGGTGGTTTCTTTCTGAAATTAGGCGCGCAGGCTGGTCATTTGATCTATTTTTTTAAGTGTCCGGATAGTAAAGGGGAAAATAGAGAATGCCCGTCAGGAAGTGGCCATGCTGGGCCGGCCAAGGGCCAGGGCCCCTGCCTGCCCAAGTCCTTCCCACGCAGCAGCTCCCCGTTCGGCAAGGTGACCTGTCATCCGCACGCTTCCGCCTGGGATTCTGGATTCGTCTGTAGAATGGGCTTCCCGATCCCTCCGTGTGAATAACTTACAGGGACCTCCAAGGTCACTTTTTCAAAAGCAGGGTGATTGAACTCCCCCGCCCCAGTGTGCTCTTCCTCCAACGATTCCCTTCGTAGGAAATGAAACCTCGAACCCCTCAAGTGGCTCAGGCCAGCAAGTCGGGTCGTCCTTCACACCTAGTCATGGACTCCTCTGCAGATTCGAGGTCTGGCTCCACCCGCAGCGCCCCAGCTCCAGCCCGGGCGCCCGGTCCCCCACGACGGTCACAACCTCTCATTGGGCCCCTTCCTCCCGTCCCTTTCTGTGGGGCAGACGAGTGAGTTAGGAACTCTTGAGTCAGACCGAAGTGGCCACTCCCCATTTCCTCCCAGCTTATCCTTCAGTGGCCTCTTCTGCGCTTAGAAAGAAAACACTTGTTTTTCCAGAACTTTCTCAGCCTTGCCACTTCTCTGACCTTGCCTGGGTCTCTGCCCTTGCTGAAATGTCCCGAGAACACTGGCCTCCTGACCGCTCCCCAAACCTGCCTCGGGGTCTTCGCAGGTGCTGTTCCCTCCACCTAGAATGCTGTTCCTCCCATTCTTTGTTCCGCCAGCAACTCCTCAACCGTGGAGTCTCTGTGGAAGTGGCACTGCCTCAGAGAAGTCTGCTCTTACCCGTTGGACTTGACTAAGTTCTTTTAAAAAAATAATGTTGCACGTTTATGTTGTCCTTGTGGGACTTCTTGCAGTTTATCCACAGAATGACACACATATTTGCAGGTTTAGCGTCTGCCTCCTGCAAGACCCCAGGGAGGTGGGGACAGTGAGCCTGCCCGTCACGGCAGCATTCCAACCACATCGGCACCTGACGAACATTTGTCGTGTGAGTGAAGCCGTAACGATGCTAATTCGAGGTCTACCTAATCCAACGCGGGGAGATGTTTTTTAAGGGTGTTTATCACCAAACCAACACAAAATAATAAAAAAGAGAATTATCCGGAATCTTGACTTCTCTAACTCTGTCAGCGACAACTTAGAACACGTACGTAAGGGAAAAAGAGGAGACACCAGAAAAACCAGTCCAAGGACACATACGTGGGCACCAAGAAGCTTTACCATCTGTTTGGTTCTTCCAACTCCAAAGAATAATTTATTCTGCTGTTTTGAAGCAATTTACTTTTTTTTTTCAGAGCGCATTCACTGAATTGTCTTCCAAAATACAGTGGATAAATATTAGTAGCCTCAGGATGAAGAGGTTGAGACTCAGGGAGTTCAGACGATTGGCTCCGTGGTGGTTAAGTGACGGGCCAGGACGCCTGCCTCCTAATTCAGGACTTCTTAAAACGGAAGAGAAGAGAGAGCAATAGAAATGTTGCACGTGTATACAGTGTATCTTTAAGAAAGACGGTGACAAGGAAGCAGAGTGGAATTGGAGACGGGTGATTTTTTTAACCATGTAACCCTGGGAGAAAACCCACAGGTCATATTTTTCCACATTGATTTTACAGTTTGAAAATCCAAATGGACTTACCTACATGGCTGAATTTCATCATTCGTGCTTCTCCTAATTTTTCCTAAGAGAAATCTCCATGTGCGGGATCTCTTCCAATCCTCTGAATAAATAAAAGCACCACTTCAACTCAGCGAATACTTTTTATACACCAGACAGAGCTTCATGTGAGGAGGAGGAGATTTTTGCATGGTGTCCGGTATTTTTGCCTTAACTCCCTTCTTCCCAGGAGATTTCCCGTCACTGAAAGTGCATTCATTGCTCTCGGAGGGGGAGGTCGCACACTAAACCCGAGGGAACCAAGGGGCTGATTCTCTGCATGGGGAGAGAGCCTTTGTCTCTCTTACATCGAACCTCAAAGAGGTTGAGCCAGTGACGGCCTGTGCGAGCGGTGCATCGGGAACGTGCACAGGTGTTGACTGTGGACCCGCCACTCACGGCTCATTTCCATTCATCATCTCAGCCATCCGAAGGGGTCCCCAACATCACGGGGCACGAAACCGAAGGCTAGGTTGTTGACGGGACTTATCCCAGGCACCACGAGAATACGTGGAATATTGCAACAATCCGTTGGAAGAGATATTTGCTAGACTGCAGAGCTTTACTCTCGACCACCAAACTACCTGTTTCTGACATCAGATCCGTGCCGGCGAGACCACAGATTCTTTGCTAATGGCAGTGCTGGATTAGACCCTTGAAGAGAAGGAGGCAGCGCCACAACGTTGTTGGTCCTGATCGCCCTCTCCTGGGAACATCTGAAGACGGATCACATGCAGGTCATAATCGACACATGGGGGAAAAGCATCTCACCTTTTGAACTTCCTCTTTTTAAAGCACGGCTTGTGATACATCATCTGTATCTCAAGTGCACGATCTGGTCACCTGCCTGCCTCTCCAAGGCTGCTGAAGGGTCTCGCTGTGGGTTCTCATCAGTACGGAGCAAACACCTTCTACGCGGACCGACCCCCAGCCTGCCTCACCAGCTGCGAGAGTCTGACGGGGTGGGCGCCTTGGAAACCCCTGAGCACCTACGTTCCCCTTTTGTCTACTTAACGGGCAACCCTTGGGATGGCTTAAGACCCCATCCCCACCACGTGCAAAATGGCCGTTGAGCGCAACTGGCAGAAACGGGGGCACGTCTTGGAGAACAACGACCACGAAAATGTCAGGAAGACACGGGGTCTCCTGAGAGGGGGCCACGTGCTGTCACTCGGTGTCTCCTGTGTCCTGGTGTGTCAGCTTGGGAGATCTCCATGGCAGTGGAAAAGCTTTTCCTCCAAGCGTGCGCGTCAACTCCAGGCTGCGCGAGCAGTTAAGAAGCAGAAGTAAAAGACATAGCAGCAGGGTTTGCCCTAGGAAAATCTCTGGGCAACTAATGATGGGGTTGCGAAGTCTTAACAGCTGTCCGGTTATCCCTAATTACAACCAAAGGTACGTCAATCTAAATAAAAGTGATGAGGCCAAGAGAGGCCTTTTCCTCGCCCTCCCCGCAACCAGCTTTTAACACGAATCTCTCCTCGGTGTGAAGCTTTGGCAGAGCTTGGATTGAGTAATTATTAAAAAGGGATAGAGCTCAGTATTAAGTGAAACATACACACACACAGAGAAGGAAATGATTTCCGTTTTCAATATTTGGTTTTACCATGGGAACCTCCTATTGTCTTTTTGGCACTCTCTAATGAGACGGAAGTTTTGCAAGATGCTTCTGCCAGACACTAAGTATCAGGAAAGCCTCACGTATTCTGAAATCCTGAGAGACACTTGCCTTCTGGAAACGCTTAGTCTTGGGATGGAGCATGTGTCCATTTTTGCTTTCACTACTGGGAAGCTCAGAGGCAAACTGGTGGCCCAACTTTAGCAACTGTGTTTCCTCTGAAGGTCCCAGTCGATACCCGCCGAGTCCTCGTCGAATTCTCTCTCGGTTTTCTTTGGCGTACTTGCGAAGAGTTTGTCTCTGCCACTTACTAGCTGTGTGACATTGGGGGAAGTGACTTGCCCCTTTGGAACCTAAATTTCCAATTCTTCCAAATCAGAAGAATAATAGGACCTTCCACAAATGGTGCCCGGCACACAATAGATACTCAATAGAACGTAGATTTAAAAAATGACTTTCTTTCCTTTCATGATTTTATTGCCTTGCATACAATGTAGTCCCTTAAAAGTGCTGTGGAGTAAGACGTAGAATAAATAAAAAAAACACGCATATAAAATTCTGCTTATGTGTGAGAAATAAGTAATCACCAGGTCTTGGAAAATGGATTATTTTTTTCTTGCTGGAGATTTAAAAAAAACAAGCGGGAGAGAGGCTCTTTAGTTCACACATTAGCCAATGTTGAAAAGAAATCAGTTGTCAATTCAGATGCGAAGCTAAGGAGAGATTTCCCTTTTTGCACAAGGAAGGATAAAATAGCACCTCGAAGCATTTGAGGTGGGTACGAAGAAGACAGCAGAAAGCAGCCAGGGTCCCTACCGTTGTCTTAAGTGCTCGTTACCAACGCTGCGCTCTGCAAGCACGCCGGCCAGACCGTCTCATCGTCCCCGTTGACCGACCGGAAGCCAGGCTGGCATGGGCGAAGAAATGTACTTGAGGTCAGAGAGTCAGCAAGTAGGGGGGGCCCGCACTTGGACTTAGGTTTGTCTGGCTTCAAAACCGCTCCTCCAGCCAGCGTTTCTTGCTGTCCGTGGAACTAACTAGAAGCTTCTGAAGGCACGTCGCTGGAGAAAACTGTATAATGAAAGGTGGTAAGGACGGAAAACCCGTCCGGCTGTTTTTGTCCTCTCCAGGGAGACATTGGAAGGGCGGGTAAATATCAGAACGGCACCCTGAGCAAAGGAAACGCACCCCGGGATGGGGTCATTGTCCCGTCGTGCTTGGGCAGGGGGGTATTCTCCACGTGATGATTCTCCTGTCTGGTCGCTTTGGGCGCTTGGCCACAGAAGAGGGGAAGGAAGCGGTTTCTGGTACCCACTTGTATCGAGCCATGCTCTGGTGCTCCAAAAGGGCACTTAAATGGTTAGAAGGAGGTCTGATGCTGGCAAACACCCCCATAAAGAACCCGGGCAGCTTCGCGTCCACGGCGCTGGCGGCGTGATTCACAGCGGGGCCTGTCTTCTCTAAGTGGAGTGCACAGCAGAGGGTTATTTATGGCGACCGGCTGACGACCGGGGGAGATTCACCGTGTGGACACAGCAAGGGGGTGTGTTGACATCTCGTAGGCGCTGCAAGCCTTCCTTCCAAGTACGGAAAATAAACAGGCAGGGGTGTTTTATTTATTTACTTTTTCTTACCACTGTGACTCGGGGTCTAAAGCTCAGGGCGGCCCTGCCCGTGACGCGTCTGCCCTGGAGAAGGGGGTTAGTGGGTAGATGCGGGTTTAGACAATTCAGACCAACCCTCTCGCTTCCCAGAACAGTCTCCCTTCCTTTCTTTTATTTTTATTTGTATGTACTTTTTAAGGATGTTATTTATTTTTAGAGAGAGGGAAAGGGAGGGAGAAAGAGAGGGAGAGAAACATGGGTGTGAGAGAGGAACATCGATCAGTTGCCTCTTGTTCACAACCCCGACTGGAACCAAACCTGCAAGCCAGGCATGCGCCGTGACCGGGAATCGAACCGGTGACCTTTTGCTTTGTGGGACGATGCCCAAACCTCCGAGCCACAGGGCTCCCTGCATTTCAACGATAGGTTTCATTCATTGGGTGCCTCTTCTTTACGCGAAGCTTGACTGCTGTTCTTTCAATTCTTACACGTACACTCATCCCCAAAGGATTCATAAGAGTTATGAATCCCTTTTTCAGAGGCCAGGAGAATGACAGACGGATTTAAGCAGTGGGACCGAGATCATGAGTCTGGGAAGTGGCAGACCGGAATTTGAACCTGGGTCTCTCTGTCACCGACACACCATATTGCTTCGTAATAGGAACTATTGATTGCCCTTCGTCCATCTGATTGCTGGTAACCATCACCCATCTTCACAAATGGATCGGGGAAATACGAGCGAGTGTTTCCTCTTCGTAAATGAAGAGCTAGAGGCCCAGGAGGTGGCATTGTCCCCACTGCCCACACAGCTACTTCCTAGAGAAGCGGCAATGAGGCCGAGATTTGTCTGTATCGCAAACCCAGTTTCATCGGACTCTACCCAGAGATCCCCTAAGAACATTCTGGAAAGTCCAAGTCCCTTGCCACGCTTTAGGAAAAAAACATGTTCTTTTTGTTTATGTTTTAAATAAGAGCTCCTCAAAAATGTCAAGCCCCTGCTCCCCGAGCCCTACCCCAGCCTTGGCCTCCGCTGCGCACCTCCCTGGGGGTGTCCTCCCACGCCTCCCTGGATAAACCCTGGCCCACCTCATCCTCTGGCTAAGAGGTCACGCGCTCCAAAAGACCTCTCCTCACCCCAGAATCTGGACTGGGTCCCCAGATTGCCTCGCTCTTACCCCCGACTTGTCACGGGTAGCGCTTTGGTGTGTGAATGTTGGCTTAGAGCCCGCCTCTCCCAGTGGCCTTCGGGAGGGCAGGGGTGGTGACTGCCATGTCCGACGAGATGCCGGCTCAGCGCCTGGCCCAGGCGTGTCGCTCGGTGAAGACACTTGGGCTTTTTGTCACCCTTCGCCCTTGCTCTGCCCCTGTGGAGTCATAGAAAGGAAAGGGAGCGGCCCTGGGGGTCCTCTCTGCCCCCACCATTTTGCTGATGGTGACACGAAGGCCCGAACTTGACACCCGTTGGATAATGATGAGGGACACTGGTTGCTGTCCCCGTCCCAGAGCCTGGGGTTTAACCACTGGCGTCTGGCTCCATCCTCAAGACCGACAAGGAAACCAAGGCTCAGGGCTGTTAAGCAGCGTGTCCAATTTCACAGCTACGGAGCGGCACAGAGTTATTATTGGTTGTGCCTCCTGCCTCTGAGCGGGGTCCCCACGCTGGGCCCACGCCACGCTGGGCCACCCCCGGAGACTGTGCCGTGTTTGGTCTGCGGCAGGCCTGGGCACTGGGTTTTTAAGTTTCCCCGGGGATTCTAATGTGTTACCAAGATTGACAATCGTTGCCTTGCTGTGCAATTGATTGACTGACTGATGGATCGGTACCAGTCAGTCAGTTAACCCTTCTCGCAGAGACTCAGTAGAATACAGGACGCGCTCGATTCCGCCACGGCGGTCCGACCCCCTTCCCTGTCTCTCTGCCCCCTTCCTCTTCCTCCTCTGAACCTGCGTTTCCACGGAGATTAAATTCCTGCACCACGCTCAAACCAACCCACAACGCACCACTGTTTCTAAAGACGGCCGCCCTTATTCACACGTCCAGACCCAACCATCTCGTTACATCTCAGACAAACGACTGAGCAACCACATTTCCACACAGACTAAGAATTCCAGGCCTTCGGTCCCCGGGGCGTGTTGATTGGATTGCATTTCAGTCCTAATAACAGTCGCTATTCTTAGATAATGAGGATTCACTTTGTACCAGGTGCTGTGGGAGGCTGGAGGGGTACAGAGGGACCCTGCGACAAACCCGAAGAGGGTATTTCCACCAGGACCTTTGTACCAAGGCTCATCCGGCTCACGGACAATGAAGGGGTGGTCCCCGTTGCTGGGAAGAGGTGCATTCTGGATTCGAACCTTCCTCTGTTCACTGCTCCCCCACCTGCCCTTCCCACCGGGCCATACTGCCTCCTCGGAGCCTCTTCAGACTCTACCTGTGATGCTGCCCGTGCTCGGAAAACAGAGCGAACCAGGCTTGTGTTCTGGAAGGGATTCAAGGCTTTCCTCCACCCCCAAGTCAGCTGCTGAGAAGCAACGAAATGTATTTTAAGTGTCTCACTTACAAAGTTTACTATGAAACGCTCATCCCTTCCAAGCGTAGCTACAGATGAAGCAGGAGGGTGGACCCCTCGTGTTTTGCGTGAAGGGAGTTAGGGAAAGTTTGTATGGAAGGGTCCCTCCGAGGCCGGGGAGGGGGGCAGGGGGCAGGGCAGTGGTCGTGGGGAGCAACCACTGATGTTGAAGGCTGGACCGATGACACGGAAGCCAGTGTTGTGGACGGAACTGTGCCCCCCGCCCCCGCTGAATTCCTATGTCGATGTCCTCACCCACATGGCTCGGGACAGGACTGGGTTTGGGGACAGAGCCTTTAAAGTGGTGACTAAGTCGGGGCCGTGAGGGCGGGCCTGAGCCCCATCTGTTTGGCATCCTCGTAAGAAGAGGACATTAAGACACGTGCCCAGGATGGGCACGCACAAAGCAGGAAGACCCTGCGAGGAAACACTTGCAAATGCACGGCCACAGCAGGCCAGCTGTGTGCTCTGAGGACGGGGAAGCAGGGCGACGAGAAGGTGAGGGGCTGTGCGTGGGACCGCCTGTGCGGCTGCTTCGAGAGGGGCCCAGGGCAGCCGCACGAGGAGGTGACCTCTGTGCGCAGAATTCACGGGATTCGTGAGCTTGAGTGGAGAAAAACAGTCACAGCTTTTATCTCACCGACCTCTAGCTACAAGTCAGCATTTCCGTCACTTACGGATGTAGACACCACATTGCAGTAATGGAAGCAGCCTCATGATTTATAGCGCCAGCATTTCCACCAACATGTCACGGATTTTGTCATCCGTGTTACCCGTTATGAATTCTTGTACTCTTTTCCATATGGACAACTGTAAACCTACTTTGCCCCACCTTGCATAGGAAGGACTTCATGCATTGCTATCGCAAACTTCTGTCTTCATTAGTTGATAGCTGTACCTCCATGAATTTTTTTAAACCTACGTGTTTTATTTTCTGCCTTTACAAGCATTACTTTTGTGGAGGGCTCCACGGGCCTTGCCAGATGGCCAAAGTCTACAGCCTGAAACGATCAGAACTTCGGTGGGCTAAGGAAACCAAGGGCCTCCTCAGGCCAACAATTCTTAACCTTGGACGGGCATTATAGGGAAGTCCGTGAAGCCTGGAATTTCAAGTAGCAACTGTTACTTAAGCAACGATTGCTTCCGGCGAGGACAAGAGATGCACGACGCTGGAAACAGACTTGTGTGTGTGTCTGTAAACGTACGGCCGCTTATTTGTTGTTTCTGGAGAGAAGACCTGTAGCTCCCACCAGATTCTCAAAAAAGTTCTTGACCCGTAAACGAGTTGGAAACCACCATTCGAGAAGGAGGGGGTCTCAGGCTGGGGCCTCCTTCTGAACCAGGCTGTGACTCCTCCCCACCCAGGGTAAGCTACTGTCGGGAGAGACCCGTTTTTCCCTGCACCCCACCCCTACTCTGTTCTATTTCATCTGATCCAAAGCCTCAAGTCTGCCCAAAACTAAGAAAATTTTATCCAGGCGAGGAAATGAGTGGCTACGAAATTGTCTGTCTGTATCGGCTCGTGTGTGGGGAGGCAGTGCCAGAGGCTCCCTAGGTTAATCTCCACGATCGCATCCGCAGCTCTTCCCCACCCGGGTTTTACATTAAGGTGCCCCGGCCACTCTCCTTTCTTCCCTCTCCTCTGCACACACAATCAGCCAGCAAAGCATTTTAATTAGACCTCCTCGATTATTAGAGCACAGGGGGGAGAAAAATTCATGGCTGGTCCGAAGGACCCCAAGCTAGGAGAGAGAAAGGTAATCATTTAATTTGTTGTTGTTTCCATAAATCAGGGCCCAGTCGTCAATTTCACCACATATTTGAGAGCACATGTTATTGACAATGTGTTCGTGGAGAAAAATGGAGTTTGCTGGCAAAGTTGTTTCATTTTCTAAAGATTAAATTGTTCATTGTACAGGCCGCCATCTGCCCACCCCAGAAGAGATTTAGTTGTTGGCAGAGGCACTCCAAGTCTAGAAGATAAAAGTTAAATTTCTTT
>PVKM010035309.1:0-15233 GCA_004027735.1 Carollia perspicillata | reverse complement strand
TTATTTTATAGTTGTTCAAGTACAGTTGTCTGCATTTACCCCCCACCACTCACACCCAAGCCATCCCCACACCCCTCCCCTGCTTCCCCCACCCCCTTGGCTTTATCCCTGTGTACTTTATAGCTGGTCCTGAAAACCCTTCTCCCCTTCTTCCCCATTATCCCTTCCTCCCTCCCATCTGGTTACTGTCAGGTTGTTATGAATTTCAATGTCTCTGGTTATATTTTACTTGGGTATTTGTTTTGTTGATTAGGTTCCACTTAAAGGTGAAATCATATGGTATTTGTCCCTCACCACCTAGCTTATTTCACTTACCATAATGCTGTCCAGTTTCATCCCTGCTGTCACAAAAGGTAGGAGCTCCTTCTTTCTTTCTGCTGTGTAGTATTCCATTATGTAAATGTACCATAGCTTTTTGATTCATTCATTTACTGATGGGCACTTAGGTTGTTTCCAGTACTTGGCTATTGTAAATTGTGCTGCTGTGAACATTGGGGTGCATAGGTTCTTGGATTGGTGTTTCAGGGTTCTTAGGATATAATCCAAGCAGTGGAATTGCTGGGTCAAAAGGCAGTTCCATTTGTAGTTTTCTGAGAAAATTCCATACTGTTTTCCACAGTGGCTGCACCAGTCTGCATTCCCACCAACAGTGCATTAGAGTTCCCTTTTCTCCACAGCCTCTCCAACATCTGTTTGTTTCTTTGTTTATGATGGCCATTCTCACCAGTGTGATGTGGTATCTCATTGTGGTTTTAATTTGCGTTTCTCTGATGGCTAGTGAAGATGAGCTTATGAATCGCTGCAGAAATTCAAAGACTACTGCTTAAGATAATTATTTCCTATTTAAGTCTTTATTTTATTATTTAAAAGATTTTATTTATTTTGAAAGAGGGGAAGGGAGGGAAAAAGAAGGAGGGAAACATCAGTTTGTCATTGCCTCTCATGTGCCCCCCACTGAGGACCTGACCTGCAACCCAGGCATGTGCACTGACTGGGAATAGAACCAGTGACCCTTTGGTTTGCAGGCTGAGACTCAATCCACTGAGCCACACCAGCCAGGGCATGTTTTTATATAATAAAGATTTACCATTCCATCCAGCTTTGTTTTTCTTTCAGCCTGGAGACAACCTTAAGGCCACAAAAGAAAAAAGGTTACAAGTATTCCTTCTCATTTTTATATCCTTTTCACTGCTTATAGCAATTCATATATCCTGGGTGTTTGAGTGGTAAAAAACATTAATAAATTACTACCTGAGTCAGCCATTTGAAACTTTCAACTTAATTACTTCATTACTGAATTTACAGTTTGCTTAAATGACTCATATGTGCATGCCAGTTAATTTTCTATACTTATCTAATTTTGAATTATGAGAGATAATATAATCTTTAAGTCACGTAAGTGGAACATGCCTAGTTTGCCTATCCAATAATTAAAATTCTAGAATATATTTTATGGTAGAAATTCTAATATCTATTATTTTAAGGAAAATTAAAGCAATGTTTTGGAACAAGAATATGCAATAACAAGAGGATATACTCTATTTTACATAAAATGCTTTTCATCTAAAACATATAGAAAGAGCTGGAAGTGCATCATTCTGTATATTATTGGGACAGAACTGTGGAATCTTAAAGGGGAAAATTGGGCTCTTAAAGAGAATTATCAGCTAAAGTAAAAGTGCTACTTAAGTGCAAGGAAAAGGGCATAAAAACTTAAGACCAAGTATAGATAGGGCAGGAAGCACACACATTAGAAATGATCTAGGGGCTAAAAGTAGGCATTTTACTGAAGCAAATACAGAATTAATCAAAGACTGACATTTAATTACAGGGAAGTCCTGGGCTAACAAATATAGAGGTCTGCAAAAAATAAGAAAGTTAACATTTAATCTGAAAGGGTTAAACCTGACCATGATTATAAAGAAATGGAAATGGAAATGTTCTTTCCTGGCTGTAATGAATCAGCTTTAAACTCTGAAGCTGTTCAGGACCAAGGACAAAGGTAATTCAATACAGTCACATAGATTTTCGCACCCAACTTATCTCAGAATCATATATAATCATATAGCTGGAAATGATGTTAGAAATCATCCATCCCACATCCTGTCCTTTACAGATAAAAACGAAACTGAGGCACAGGGTTACTATTAACTTCTCCCATCACCCTGTTCTTAAGGAGTAAAATTCATTCTGGAATCAAGTTGTTCATACCTGATACAGTATTCACGGAGTCAAACAAATATATGGAATCATTAATGAAGAGATTTGGAGTGGTTGTTTTCATATTAACATGGTAATTTATACTTGAATTTTATGTATGCATTTTTAGGTGTGTGTATATGTAGCATTAAAGTTTGAATCAGCAATTGTCAAACATTTTTATCTCATGGCACACAAAAACTAATTACTAAAATTCTATGACACACTTAAAAATATAATTTTTGCTGATCTAACAAAAATAAATATAATTTTGATCCATTTACACTGAACAGCTATTGTTGTGTTGCTGTCATCATTTTTAATTTGACAATTTAAGGGAAAAAGGTCAGTGTCCCTGACTCAATAGTCAGGTATTGCATGTTTTAAAAACTCTTATAGTGCACCAGTTGACATTGCTGGTCTAAATGAGCAAAAGGATGTTTTTCTAAATAGACCACACAAATCACAAGTGATTTGATTGTTTCAAACCAATTGTGCTCTTCCTAATTTTGGTGTGTATATTTAAATGGTCATAAGAAAGCTGCACAAAATCAAAATATGCTCTCAGGACTTTCATTTGTTTAGTAATATTTAAAATGATTACTTGCTATTTGAATTTCTTTACTCTGCAATTTTCTTGTCTTATATCTGAGAACCCTTCTATATTTGTTATTTTTGTAGTTTTTGTGTGTCATTAACTTCAAAGTATAAACAGTTTTGCTAAATTGTTTTTTTATTTGGAGGTTTGTCAAGAATTGGAATTTATAAAAATTAAACTATTGTTTAGATTTTATGAGAAAAGATCGATCAGGGAAAAGTATTATTAGATGACATTTTGTCTACATTTAGGCAGAAATATCAAGAAGAACTAAAGCAAAGGTTAAGTTCAAGTGATAGTATAAGATCCAGATACTTATTTTATGACCTCCAATAGTAAACTAAAATACTAAACTAAACTAGAGATTGAAAGATGAATCCTAATTTGGATACAATGTTTTTTTGTGTGTCTGTCAGTTTGGAAAAACTTTGACATTTTGGTGTAGTGGAAGGACTGTGAACTCTGGAGTCTGAATGCAAATGTTGGCTCGACTCACTCTGCACAATGTTGGGAAAAATTCATTATACTGTCTCGGTCTCAGTTTCTCTTTCCGAAAACTAATGTGCTTTTGGGTAGCATTAGATTACACATGTAGAGACATCAATCTTCCCTGATTCTAAGTCCTAAATAGTTGAAATGATAAATTTCTGAATTGGCCTCAACACCCAATTCAATCCTTTAAGGTAGCTGGCCTTTGTCCCAGATATTATACAGAGTGTAGGATCTTTAGTTTCCTCTCACCAATCTGCCCAGTTTCAGCTGTTGTGATAAATTCCAAGAGCAAGATAATTAAGTCTCATTGTAGCTATGGGTTTCCCCCAAAATGTATCTGCTAGAATCTTGGTTTGTGTTTGGGATCGGGTAGGGGAGGGAGAAGGTTAGATCTGTTGCTGGACTAAATATTAACCCAAAACTTCTGCCTATTTCTCTGGGGATCTCTAAATATTTTTATCCTTGAATACTTTTTACAAGTTTTGTCCTTTTTCAATATATTTTATAGACTCCAGTTGGTTTAATCTTCCTGAGCAGAGCTCTGTTCAAGGAACTGCCTTACTCAGCCCTGCCTGGTGTGGCTCAGTGGATTGAGTGCCGGCTTGTGAACCAACAGGCTGTGTGTTTGATTCCTGGTTGAGGTACATATCTGGAATGCAGGCTGAATCCCCTTTTGGGTGTATGCAGTTGAGAGTCTGCAAGAGGCAACCAATCATTGTTTCTCTCTTTCTCCCTCCTTTCCTCTCTCTCTGAAAATGAAGTCTTTTTGAAAGAAAGAAATTGCCTTGCTTAAATAGTCTCAATAATTTCATATTTTTTGGAAAAGGAAGTTCAAGTGCCCTTCCTTGGAAAATAATACTGTCTGTGATCAAGCTACACTGTAACTTACTCCTGCATTGCTCCTCACTGCCCTGCCAAATTTTATACTTGGGGCTTCCCTTCCACACTTTCCAACTTTAAGCACAGCTTAACTTTAGTTTTCAATTGTCCTTTCCCTTTTCTAGATCATTTTACCATCATTAAATGCTTTGACCAAATATTTCCTATACCTCTCTCTTTTGTGTTTCTATAGCTCATTGTTGCCATTTTAAAACACTCACAACCTTTTGCTCTGTTTACGTGAACATGTTAAATCTTCCTAATTGTATTATAAACTGCTTGAGAGCAATTTTTTACATGGAGACAGAGTGATTACATAGCTAGCAGAGTTTCGGACATTTAGATACAGAATGCTTCTTTTGAAAACTCAAGAGATCACTGTGAATTAGAACAGAAGTTTGTTTCATAAAGGAGGACTGTTTGAGTTTAGGCAGAAGACAATTTAAGAAAAGACTTTTTGTGACAAAAGTATGTATAGTAGAAGGAAATCACCCTGAATAAAGATTTCTGTGGAAGGTAGAGATGAAACTAAGTTCAAGTAATTATAAGGAAATCTCATCGTAGAGATCTTGTAAAACAGGAGCTTTAAAAATTACAGGATGGTAAAGTTACAGAATGGAAAAGTAGAAAAAACATTACATCAGGAGTCAGGAGACTCGTCACAGTTGACTTCTGACAGGTTATGAGACTTCAGTAATGATTTTTATGGGCCTGTATTGCTGTTCCGTAAAATTAACAGATCAGATTCAATGGTTTCTTACCACTTCTAGCTTTAAAATTGTGTGCCTATAAAGAAATAATGGGCTACTCTATGTTTTTGATCAATTAGTGGCATATAAATGTTGTGCTTAAGGAAGATAGGAAAAAATCAAAGAGGATAAAAACATTATAAATATAAAATTTTATCCACTTTGTTGTTTTATATAAGTAAAAATATTTAATCCTTTATGTAGCAATCTGTAATCATATACAGTTTTATAGGCTAATGTATATATACATATTCATTTTTATCAATGTATTATTCACTATTTGAATGTTGAAAATCTTTAGAATAGATCCATATAGTCTGGAGGGGTCACAACTGCTACATAGCCCCACACTGAAACCATTCCAGACAAATGAGGTCCTATCTTTGAGTTTAAATAGGTCAAGGTAAACAGTACAGTCTTTTCCTAGCTCAAATAGATCCAATTAGCTCTAATGATCCTATTACAGTTTATTGTGTGTCTATGATCCAGGTGGTTTTGCTGAAGCCTAAAGTAAAATTTTGCATCATTTCGTGAAAACTCCTGGACAAGGTGAATAAAAAATTACTGAGACCTTTTCTCACAAAACGATTTTTCATTTGAATATTTATTGAGCACCTTCTGTGTGAAAGAGAATGTGACAGGCCCCACAGAGAGGAGAAAAATGAGTAAGACATCCTTAGATCTCAACCAGTTTACAATTTGCTACAATACAACAAACACACAAAATAGACTGAGCTTCTAAAGGGCTGGCACATAGTAGTCATTCAATAAATAAATATTAATAAATTAAATAATGCAGAAGTTAGGCTGTGCTAGATACTACCAGAGAAACACAAAAAGTGATGGTAATTCAATGTTTCAAGAGTAGTAGAAAAGGTTTGTCAGGCAAGTTGTATTTGGGCCTTCAAGTTAAATTCTTAATAGGAGTAAATGTTATGGGTTATAGAAGAGAATAATCCCAGAAAAAATTTGAAAGGTAGAATAGCCTAAAGTAAATTTTGGAAATGGAATGGCCTGATTTGGCTATAGGATAAGGGCATATTGAAGAATGAAGTTAGAAAGGTATGTAGTTACGCAATTCTTCATTCTGTAGGAAACTTTGGATTCGTCAAATAGTTTAAGGAAGTTACTACATAAGATCTTTGCTTTCTCTTTTAGCAACTACACTGTACTATGACTTAGGGTGACTCTTAAATAGCACCTTCAGTGCTCAGAAATGCATGCTTTGAAAATGCAAACTAAAACCAAAAGCAAAAATAAATATGTATTAGCCTTTTCATTTTTCAACACTCTGGGCAGCAATGTCAAGAATGAAACTAAATGTCCATCAGTAAATGAATGGATCAAAAAACTATGGTACATGTACACAATGGAACACTAAGCAGCAGAAAGAAGGGAGCTTCTATGCTTCTTAATGGCATGGATGGATCTCCAGAGCACTATGCTAAGTGAAATAAGTTAGGTATTGAGGGACAAATACCATATGATCTCACCTTTAAGTGGAACCTAATCAACAAAACAAACAAGCAAGCAAAATATAACCAGAGACATTGAAATTAAGAACAATCTGAAAGTAAGCAGAGGGGAGGGAGGAGGGGATAACGAGGGGGAAGGGTTTTCAGGAACAACTATAAAGGACACATGGACAAAACCAAGGAGAGGGTGGAAGCAGGGGAGGGAGGTGAGGATGGGTGAGGTGGTGTAGTGAGTTGTGCAGGGAAAATGGAGATAACTGTATTTGAACAATTATAAAAATAAAATAATAGAATACATTTTAAAAAAGAACAAACTGACAGTAAAATGAGCGGGGGAGGGAGAGGATAACAGGGTGGGGTAAGGGGAAGGGTCGTCAAGGAATATGCATGAAGGACTTATGGACAAAGTCAAAGGTGGGTAGGATTTAGGGTGGGAGGTGGGGATGGCTGGGATGAGTGGTAGTAGTGTGGGGGAAATGGAGATGATTGTACTGAACAACAATAAAAAAAGAGAGAAGAGAATCAAATGTATTATTTGTTAAAGTTCTTAGTCAGCTCTTGAAGGGGGTATTCAAGGATGTAGCTGCACATGGAGATGGTGGGGGGTTTCACTTTCTGTGTATTTGAGGCTCTAGTGACATTAAATTTACTATTATTAAAAAAATCAGGACTATGTAATATATTTACAATAGAACTTCACACAAACCATATTAGAAAAGTATTTTTTCCCTTATCCCATAAGAGAGATATTAAATTTCTATTACTGGCTACTTCTTGCACTAAAGTTATTACACTAGGAAAATGTTATTTCTAATCACTGAGAGGCAGAGGTATCTCTTTTAAACAATGTCCTTAAAAATTTAATTTTTAAATGATGCTGGATGTTATCATAGAACTAACTCATTTAGTTCTGAGAGATATAATATAAATGTATTAATGTTAATAATTTAATTACATGTTAAATGTGTGTTTAAACTAAACTCTGTAAATGGACATAAATACTGCCTAAATGTTCAATTCTTATTGAAAAGTAGATCATTTTACCTTACAAATTAAGAGTTTAGTCTCAAGAAATGTGTAAATATATTTATGAAATTTAAAATAATATATTTGTTATAAAATATTGTGGAACATTATTGTTCCCAATTCTTCATTCCTTTCCTGTTGGAAATTATACACTCAAAAACTTTGCCGAATAAATTTTTATCATCTCCTACGGTGGTAGGTAAAATATGTTTTCCCACCACGTTAATGTTGGGCTTTGCCATGTGACCTGCTTTAGTCAATGGAATGTGAGCAATTATTAAATGAACAGTGGCTAAATGAACAGTGGCTTTGAATGCACCAGTGTGGTGAAGTTTGAATTCTTAGGCTGCTGTTCTTCACCATGAGGGGAAAATATACTGAGTACCCTCTGGCCCCAGAGTAAAGCAGACAGGTGGAGTAAACTTGAACTTGACTCAACAAATGGGGTCCAATCAAGCCCTGGGGAGCTGAGCTGAGATCAGCAGATGTGTAGCCAAACTACAGATTGAAGAGTGAGGAAAAGATTAATGTTTGTTTTATAAGTCCTTGAGATTTTGGGCTTGCTTATTATCCAGCATAATTGTAGCTGTCATTATTACACATAATATTTTATATTTTGGTAGATATATTTCCCAAACTATGTGAAAAATAAATGGAGTGACAAGACAATGAAATTTATTGTAATAAATTAAATAGTAATTAAATGTGCAAATATAAATATGTCTTGGTGATGGTGATAGAATTTTGGCAACTAAAAAATACAGTCTTTGGAAACCACTTTAGTTTCATGTGGGCCATAGGAAAGTTCAAACTGAAGGGTTAGGCTACATGGTTTTCATAGAAAACCTGTAAATTATTTTAAAGTTTCCACTCATTAAACTAACATTTTATAAATTTTGCCTTCTTATCTTACACCACAGCATTAAAAATTGCTTATCTAAGTAGATCATTTATAATCTGCACATTATAATTTCTTTATGATTTAGTTGTTAGGGACCATGATACAGGGCGTAAATTACCTTTCTTCTTCAAGTGGGAACTTGCTTAGAATAAATGGCAAAAAGATGTTAACTACATACAAAAGTTTTGTAACTTTAAAACTATGTATAAATGTTTGGCAGGAAAAAGTTCCAATGTCATATGAGGATATGCATATGAATCATAGACTCAATTGAATAAAAATCTCAATTTTAATGAATAGCCTACACTATTCAAATAAGCTCATCTAAAAAAATTTAGCATGAATATATATGAAAAATATATATACAGATTTGTGTAATTACGGAGCGAATATTTCCATTTCAGATGTCAGAGACATCTTGTTAAAAGCCAAGAACTATGAGTAAGTGGATGAAAATACTTTGCTTCATAAACAAGTTGGCCTATTTTATTGCCCTAGTTTTTTAAAAAGATAATTTCCTTTTACAGGTAAGACAGCAAATGTTGAATAATTATAATATGATTTCACAGTAACATGGGAAGAAATAAAGGATATTAAGACCATTCCCTTTCAGTGAGACTAAAATCATTTTCTCCCATGAAAATTTATCTATTAATTTGAAATAGACTCATGAAGTAGTTATTTTATTGTTATGTATCTTTAATTCAAATTTATCAATTTCAGGAAGAAAAACTTTTTGATAATATTTTAAATAGGTTCTTAGTGAAATATTTTTGTTGGATAAGCTTTCCACGTTAAAGTTGAGGAATGATGTAGAACTGATTTAATAAAGCCTATGTTTACTTAGTTGGTTAATTCTTGGATGAGAAAAAATAATTATTACTAGATATTCCACTTTGTTAAACATGTACAGTATTCTTGGATTCTGAACATCTAGATACTTTAGATTTTCTTTTCAAAGGATCATAATAAGCTACTTTTAGCCAATCATCCAATTAAGTACAAATATTTATTTAAATTGTAATTACTTAATTACATGTATTTTTAAAAAGTAAAGCTTTCAGCTCCTCAAAAAACATAATTAGGAACAAAAAGATAAACTTTAATGAACATAAAATTGGAAACTAGAATTCCAGAACACTAAATGAACTCTTGCTTTGCATGTCAGGGAAAACCTTTTGTTATTTTCTGGCAGGTATCTGGATAGACAGAAGCTTTCCCATATATTGACAGAACTGTGCAAAGCCCAATTAGTTCTTCGGCTTTACCAATGTCTGTTCTTTCTAAACAATTCTTAAGCAGGCAGAAAGTTATTCCCATTATAAAAAGTTTAGGAATGTTTTAGCTTAGTTTTATTTTGGGCTTTGTTGAAGCAGGCAGAGAATATCACACACCCCTGCTTCAGACAAAATCTACAATACATTAGGCAAGGGCTTCGTCCACATTAAAAAGATCAATGGCCAAGGCAATGAAGAGGAACTGCACACACAGAAAGTCAAAAGAGGAAAGCAGATGAGAAATAAAATGTTAGAAATGTATGCATATGTGTACATTTTAGATCACGTGTAAATTTAGCATTTAATTTATATGAAGTCTCCCCAGAAAAAGTATTCAACTATGTACTATGAAAAACAGAGATATTTGTTGAAGAATATAGAAGATACAAGAAACATTGTACATAGGATAACAACACCTCAGTCCCCTTCAAAGTAGGCACCTTGGGTCCTCACATAGTTCTCCCAGTCACCATCAGCTGCCCATCATATTTTCCTGAATCTCATTGATAGTCTGAAATCTCTTCCCTTTCAAAGGTGATTTTAGTTTTGGGAAAACCAGAAGTCACATGGTGCCAAATCTGGGCTGTAGGAGGGCTGAGTCACCTGGAAGATTTGCTGTTTCACCAAAATACTCTGCATGAGATGTGATATATGAGCAAGCATATGGTCTTGATGAAGCTGCCAATCACCAGTTGCCAATAGCTGTGGCCCTCTGAATTATCCAAATAGTTTCTGTGGAGGAATGTTCAAGCTTAATGCAAAATCAATGCAGATTGCTTGCAATACTCACTCAGTCATTTTGAATGCAACAGCCACACAGTACACATGTTCACTGAGCTGTGTCTACAACCCCCACCAACTAGTACAGTGAAGTCCTCATTGTTCACACACATGTATTGCAGTCCACTTTCCTTTGCTGCTGTTTATATCAAGGTGTGCAAACTGTTCTCATTATATTAACAATGCCTAGACATTTCTAGGACAGACTTTGTAAAGTACCTGCATTGTGCAGTATAATAGTTATCTCCTCAACTATGGCGTAAACTCTTTTAAGCAGGCCTTGTGTTTTACAGTCCCTCTGCATTCCTAAATACAGAGCCAAGCCTAGTGCTCAACACTCAATTAATAATTGTTGATATATTGATTAAGATCATAATTCAAATTCAACAGAGCAATGAAGTGTTAGAATAATTATTACAAGGAACACAAACATTAGGGATTCCAATGAAGTGACATAGACAGCTTTAGGTCACCTCAACATTGTTTATTTCTAATTACAAGATGTTTTACTTGTCACTGACTGAAACATGTAAGACAATTTCACTATAGTTAAAAAATATTTCTATCCTGTTTAAGTGTTCCATGTACATCTCTTTATTGTCTTCTCTACCTTTGATTTTGTGCACAAAGATACATTAAATTCTCATTAAGATCTGCTTTCTTTTTATTTTATTGATGATTTCTTTTGCAATGCAAAACCCTTTTAGTTCAATGCAGTCCCATTTGTTTATTTTTTTCTTTTGTTTCCTTTGCCTGAGGAGATATATCAGAAAAAATATTGCTCTGAGCAATGCCTGAGATTTTACTGCCTATGCTTTCCTGTAAAATTTTTATGGTTTCAGGTCTAACATTTAAGTCTATAATCCATTTTGAATTATTATTGTGTGTGGCATAATAAGGTGGTCTAGTTTCATTTTTCTATTTGTATCTGTCCAATTTTCCCAACACCATTTATTGAATGAACAATCTTCAGTCTATTGTATATGCTTGCTTCCTCTGTCAAATATTAATTGACAATAATGATGTGGGATTATTTCCAGGCTTTCTATTCTGATCTATGTGTCTGCTTTTATACCAGTTGAATGCTGTTTTAATTACTATAGCTTTATAGTATAGTTTAGGTATACTATATTAGGTAGTGTGATTCCTCCAACTCTGTTCTTCTTTCTCAGTATCTCTGTTGCTATACAGGGTGTTTTATGATTTCATATAAATTTTTGAAATATTTGTTTTAGTTCTGAGAAATAGATCATTGGTATCTTAATAGGAATTGCATTGAAGCTATACATGGCTTTAGGTAGTATGGAAATTTTAATGATGTTCCTATCTATAAACACAGTAATGCTTCCACTTATTTGTATCTTCTTCAGTAACTGTCTTAAGTGTTGTACAATTTTCTGAGGATGGGTCACTTACATTCTTGGTTAAATTTATTCCTCGGTATTTTGTTCTTTTGGAAGCAATTATGAATGTTATTGTTTTCTTAATTTCCCTTTCTGATAGTTCATTATGGGCTATAAAAATGCATTTGATTTCTGGATATTAATTTTGCATCCTGTTACTTTATTGAATTAATTTATCAGTTTTAGTAACTTCTTGGTGGAATCTTTAGGGTTCTATATGTACAGTATCATGTCATCTACAAATAATGAGAGTTCTTTCTTTCCGATTCGGTTGCCTTTTATTTCTTCTTGTTGTCTAATTGCTGTGGCTAGGATTTCTAGTACTATGCTGAATAAGAGAGGTGAAAGCAGACATCCTTGTCTTGTTCTACATCTGCAAAAGAAAGGCAACCCACTGAATGGGTGAACATATCTGCTGATACATCTGATAAAGGGTCTATATCCAAAATTTATAAATAACTTATAAAACTCAACACCAAAAATCAAACAATCCAATTAAAAAATGGTCAAAGGACCTGAATGGACACTTCTCCAAGGAGGCCAATAGACATATGAAAAGAGGTTCAATGTCACGAATCATCAAAGAAATGCATATTAAAACCACAATGAGATATCACCTTACATCTGCAAGAATGGCTATCATCAATAAATCAACAAAGAATAAGTACTAGTGAGGATGTGGAGAAAAGGGAACCCTTTAGTGCTGTTGGTGGAAATGAACATTGACTGGTGCAGCCACTATGGAAAGCATTACAGAGTTACCTCAAAAATTAAATTTGGAACTTCCTTATAATCCAGGGATTCCACCTCTGGAAATTTATCTGAAGAAACCCAAAACAGTAATTTGAAAGAATATTAGCACCCTTATATTCATTATAGCATTATTTACAATAGCCAAGAGATGGAAGTAGCCCCAGTGTCCATCAGTAGATGAGTGGATAACATTACTATGGGACATTTACACAATGGAATACTACTCAGCCATAAAAAGGAAGAAAATTTTACCCTTTGTGAAAGCAGGGTGGGACCTGAAGAACATAAACCAGAGAGTGGAAGACAAATACCATAGGATTTCACTAATATGTGAAATCCAATGAAGAAACTGAACTAACAAGCAAAATAGAGGCAGACTCACAGATAGAATGCAGGCTAATAGCTTGGGATGTGAGTTGTATGGTAGATCGTGCAAAAAAGAAAAAGGACTCATGGACAGGGACAATAGTGAGGTGATTCTAGGGTGAAGTGGGGGTTCAGTTGGAGGAAGATACAATGGGATAATTGGTGATGCGAAGAAATACAATGAAATACAATGAAATAAATAAGTAAAATAGTAATAATAAAAGAAATTGCTTTCTTCACTGTCACAAAGACATTAAAATCCAATGAAGTGAGAAGACAACCTTTTCTGACAATCTTTTAGTCTTCACTCTCCAACAGAAGTTTTGGGAGAAACAACTATTTAAATTCAATAAAGAAATTATGGGAATCCCAGCCTTTACTCCCCCTCACCCCATACAGAAAGAGAGGCAAGTCAAAGAAAGTCATAATGGCACACATTTTTCATGAATACATGATATTTCAAAGTTAAGGGAGAACAGTGATAGATACAAAGCGTACACAGTCTCTCAGACCTTGATCTTTTCACAAAGACCAATTGGAATATGGTTTAAGGAAGGACTGTCCTTTCTTGAATGGACCACATTGTATTTGTACGAAAACTTCTAGTAGAATGCTGTGCAGTTCTAAATATTTAAGTATCATTGTTTTGCTTTAGACATGGGTAAATGAGTCTGGCTACAACTCAGGTTAGATTACTTCACTTGTGTTGAGCTGGTATTGGAACTCAGCTCTCTTCTGTTTGAGGCCTATGGTTGGAGTTATAATTCCCTGTTGAGAGAAAGAAGGTGACTTAAGCTACATTTTCTGTGTTGTGAATTACTTTTATATACCCTTGTGATAGAAAGTGTGATCCCTGCAAAAAGAGTAATAATGATCTTTACTAAACAGGATATCTGGGAGTATTACTGGAGTAGGGTGCCTTTGGCAATTGTATTGTTAGTTATATAGTCACTCTAATTTGGGGGTATTGCTTTCAGAAAAATATTGCTAATAGTCCCTAAGCAAAGACTTTTGAGTCATTAATCTGAAAAGCTGCCACATTTCCAATGTATAGTAAGTCACATATTAACTAACATTCTTGTTTGTATGTGAATTTCACATGGCGTTATTTTTTGACTCATTGGACATAGGTCAATGAAAGTGAGGATTGTTAGCACTAGGGAGCTTTACCCTCTTTTAAGCTCAATGAATTACTCTAACATCCAAAATGGCATTGTGTCATGTATACTGTCTAATTAGGAATATGACTTCACAACGTTGAGTTTGCAGCACAACTGTAGTATTGCAATTCAGCATGCATTCGTTAATGTGCTTTGTATCCCATCAAAGGCTCATGTTTGTTTCCCAGTGCCATATGTTACCAGTCTAGAGTAGACCTCTTAAGCAAGAGGAAATAAAAAGAAGTAACATCACAGTGTGACATATACTAGTGCTTACCTACCTATCTTTTTTCCTGCTCAAACCCTAATTTTGTTCAACTTTGGGGGAAATGCGCTCAGGGAAAAGGAACCCTACTCCTAGCGCAGGGCACGAAAACATGAAGGATGTGGACCATAATCTCATTCCCCCTTCACCAGACTTCACCGGGAGTTTGTATGTAACTGAATTCTGGCCAACAGAATTTAAAGAAAGTCGGTTGTTGCAAGGCTTCTGGGAAAGGTTTCTTCCTGGTAAAAATAAATATGCATGAGGAGAAAACACCTCAATCCCCTTTCCTTTCAGGCCTTTGGATGTTATGAGGATTTGATGCATAGATTTGCTGCTGCCTAGAGGCTGGGGATGAGGAGATTGATGACATGCAGAGCATGGCAAAGGCAAAGGTTAGAAAGAGCTTAGGTACTTTAAGGCATTGTTAGGTTGCCGAGCCAATTCTTAGATGTGTTTCTCTCTGGACTTCTTGCTGAATGTCATAATAAATGTCCTTATTGTTTAAGCTGCAGTTAGCAGAATCTTCTGTTACTTACAGACAAAAGCATTCCAACTGATAAAAGAATTTAGTTAAAAGAATGCAGTTCATACCAGTGTGGTTGCTTCTCTCATGGGCAAAGAAAAGAAAAGCCATTACTGGTTTACTAATGAGCTTTTTGTAGATCTAGTAATTTAGAGCTTGAAATGCATTTTCCCCATAGAAATGTTATAAATGATGTCTAGGTTCCCAAGGTAAACCCATAAGGCCTATTTAATCCAATAATGCCACAAAATCTGTACAGTCTAGTAAAATTGAATCACCTTGAAAAATAATGTTTCCTTTGGGACAAAAATGAATTTAGGAAAAAAATGAATTCAGAGATCCAGCTTGGCAAAACAAAAAATCATCACCCCAGTAGCAATAAAA
>PVKM010035308.1:0-15248 GCA_004027735.1 Carollia perspicillata | reverse complement strand
GCTATGGTTTTATAGCTTAAAAATGAATGTAGCTCCAGGAGGATCCCACCCGACCATACCTGGCACTTCTGGGTATTTGTAACATAGAAAATGAAGGTCTGATTAGCTTCAAGGTCACTGCTGAGGGCCAAAGGTCACCAGGATTTAATGCAGTTATTTAAATTTCTGTCTTTAGGAGGAGGTGCCTCTAGGGAATTACATAATACTGCCAGCAGCTGTTGTGTAGATTTAAACTGAATTTGGGCTACAGGAAAATGGTTTTGTGAGTCAAAAGAAGTGGTATGACCTCCTATCTCAATTGTCTGAACGCTGTCATCACCACCCCGGAATTATTTAACTTGTCTTTGATTCTATAGCAGGTTTTGTATCTTGAAAGACGTTTTTAAAAGCAGGAGTAACTAATTACCCAACTTATGGCCCTAAGGCTATATACTGCGATGCGCAAGTGCAGCCTGGGGTGACGATTCGGAGTCAGAAAACCTGCAGCCTGGGGTGACGATTCGGAGTCAGAAAACCGCCTTAGGAGCATGCTGGCTCTGCCACTTAGCTGGCAGGTCTGAGCTGTCTCAAGCCTTTCCACGTAGAGGCTTTCCTTTCTAAAGGTTTATATTTTATTTTTAAATGTTTGTACCTATGGAAAATGGTCAGGCCTTAACACCCCCTCCCTTCTTTCTCTCTCCTCTGTCTCTATCTCTGCCTCAATCCCTATCTCTATATCCATCCATCCATCCATCCATCCATCCATCCATCCATCCATCCATCCATCCATATAATCTATCTTTTACTGTTATTATATTCCTTCCAAAAGCAATTTCTGGGTGAGGCGGGCTAGGGGATGAAGTGGCTGAGGCCTAACAACAAACTTCAGCATATTCATGCCCTTACCCTGGCTTGTTGCTGACCTTCTTGGGTTTTATGTGCAGGCCCTGACCCTCCTTTTAAAGCTGGGCATATCCTGGCAGAAGGACACCATGCTAAGGGGATCTCCGAGGCGCTGGTTGCTTACTCTAGGTGAAAGGACTCATACATTTCAGCCTGGGCAGGCTCCTCCTAGACGGATCCCTGGGCCGTCCTGGCATGTGTCCACTACAGCAGCCTCATGTCCCTCCAGTTCAGTTCTGGGCATTTGGCAGAATGAACTCATGTGCTCCAAGAGGTAGAGATCAGTGCCTCTGCTAGAGCTGTGAAATCTGATAGTTGGCAGCCTCCTGGCAGAATGGGTCTCAGAAAGTCTGCCTGAGCTGGGAGATTGAGCTCTGGTTGTTCCCAGCTGTGGGCTAGGCTTGTGTGCAGTGGGTGGCCTGCCTATCAGACTCACACCTTTGTGTATTCCACACATATTAAGCCAGGCACTCTGAGCCACTGAATATGAGGAGGTGCCCAAGGCCACTCAATCACCCCTCCTCCATTGCTGGAGCTCTTTGCTTTTCTGGAGGTGGGCCCGAAGTCCCACAACCTTTCCAGGGCTAACCAAGCACTTATTTGGTGGCATGAGCTGGCAGGGGACCCTCAGAGGATGACCTGGAGTTGGCCAAAGGGTTGTATTTCCTGGCTGGTTGGTGCACCAGGGCCTACAGAGCTGTGTTCTGCTTCCTGATGACAAGGACTGCAGTGAGGTGGGGAGGAAGTGAGTTTCCACTCTCTCTGTCAGGGTTAGGAAGTCTGACACTAGCCCCTACAAAGGCTTTACAGATCTGGTCTTTGTAGGCCTGAGTAGAGATTCTGATGGGCAGCAGAGGTCACGATGTAGGAGCTGGCAGAGAGACAAATGTGGCCAGAGAGATGTTCTCAGAGTTAAACACCAAGGCATAATAGAGGCAAAGTCATGTTTGGGATGAGGACTAGAATGGACAGAAAGCAAGGGTGCAGGGTCCAAGACAAGGCAGGAAGGGTTAGATCTTTTCTACTTATGTTCCCTGTATCTATCACTGCACTTAATACAAATGTCACTTAATTTGAATTAAATTCCTTAGACAATTATGTAAAAGCTACCGTCTATCAACCTGTGTATTAAATTCAGCTGAGGCTGACACACCACTAGCACCCACGCCGTGAAGGATAGGGAAAGGGATCTTTGTGCACTGTCTTCTGCCATGCATGGGGCCAAGTGCCTGGGCTTTTTATCCCACGGAAACATTTAAAGAACCCCACAAAGTAGAGATCACCCCAATGTAGGTGAGGAAACTGGGCCTCAGAGAAGTTATTTGCTCAAGTATGATGTGGTAAGGATGAGGCTATGATGTGTGGATGTTCAGGATGGTCTTATTTTTAAAGCCCAAAGCTACTTTTCAAAATCACTCCTGAGAGCCCCTTGGGGCCAGATGGTCCAACCTGGGTCAGCCTGGCGCTCCTGGCACTGGGCCTGGCCCTGGAGAGCAATCAATATGGTTTTGAAGAGTGAGTGAGTAATGAATGAATGACAGAGCTACATCTTTATTTGTGAATATGTTGTTTGATGAAGTTCACATATGTGCGATGGATGGACACCGTTTTCGCAGTCTTATCAATAAAAGGCAGGGATCACATTTTTTATTACTCTGATGCTCTTTATTCAATAAAAGTACTGTGCTAGTACCCTCTGATAATAGTGCTAATAATTCCTGTTCTCTGAACTATATCAGGAATAGCTGAAGTCTCCAGAAGAGAACACAACAACGGTTCAAACCCATGGAGGTTTTGAGCATTTGTTCAACTACTGGAGGAATATTTAAGACTTTTTCTTCCATTAAATGAGCCATCTTTACTGCTGCACAGAATTGAAAGATTACAAAGTCATTTCTAACCGTCTCAGGGACTTACTGCCGTTTCCTTCTTGAAAGCAATTTAAAATCTATTTAAACACACATTTTATGCAAACAAAAGTTTATTTGCTATATATAGAAAAATGCCACCAGAGGACTAATTTGGCAGCTTTGTTGATTACCCATTGTAATGAGCCTTATTACATAATTAAAAGAATTTTTTTCCTAACTGCAATTCACTACGAATTAACATTTTACATATTCTGCAGTGGACACTTTGGGTTGAATCAGAGACATAATTATGTCATTTCTATGCAAAGAGCAGCTTATGAATTATTAATTAATATTAAATCTGTTGATTAAAGGCTAATTCCTAAGTAAACATATTGCAGATCACTACATATTGCTCTCTAGAAACTTCCTTTGCTATTTCTGTGGTCCCTTGTCTCTTGCTAAATATCAGAGACCAAAGAAAGACAGAAAAGCTGGCCACACAGATTCCAAGGAATAACAGGAACTCATTTTGAACTCTGAATTTTTAACTGCTCTTAAGCTTTTGGATTTCCAATTGCTTTAAAAGTTGAGAAGCACATACCGGGTATAAGCAGGCTGTGGAAAGCAAGTCACTCGCTTCCTTTATATTTTCTTAAACTCCAAAGTGGAGAATTGTTCTCTTATGATGCACATGGCTGAGGCCACACCAGCCCAGGGTGCTCTGGGGAACGAGGGTCTCTGTAGTGTCTGGGCAGCCCCTCCCAGGGGAGTCCCTGAGCCCCCAGCCAGCCCTCACTCCGGAAGGGGTGAGCTCATGGTGCTCCTGATGGGAAGTTGTCTTCGCGCCTGGGTCCTGGCTGTCGATGCTCCCACCTGGCACCGGTCCCATGCAGGCGGCTCACCTCACGGCAGAGATGGCACCGCAGTGGGCATTCTCCTCCTCAGTAACCAGCTGGTAAAACCGACAAGGTGCGCCTTCCTTAACTTGCACTTTATTTTAGGCCACAACACTGTTTCACTTCCTACTCTGGGTCTCCATCCACCTCCACCAGGCTGTCTGCCCTGGAATTAGCATCCTTGTTTTAGGACACTTGTTAATATGTAGGAATTATTTCTAATTTTTGCTCTCTGACTTACTTTCACTAGCAAGCTTCTAAGTTATTTCTGTGGGAGAATTTTTTTTCAATCACCATCATGAATATTATGAGTCTCTACCTGCCTGTTTTGCTCATTTACCATGGTTTAGCTTTGATGTGTGTGTGCCTTGGCCTGGCAGCTCAATCTCTAACCTCGAGTTCCCTGTCCCAGCTGCACGTTCTGTGTGTGTGTATGTGCGTGTGTATGTACGTGTGTGTACACTTTGCTTGGTGGAGAAAGTTGCTTTCCAAGCTAAGAATGAATGGGTAATACCGTGTTACTTTCTCCATCACTGTTTAACAAATTCACACGCACTCATTGTTGGCAACATTATCAGCACAATGATATGTTTTGTATTTGTATTTGTGTGTATTTAGTAGGATTGCCTATATTTATCATCTCATTTGATCCTCATTATTTCCATATAAGAATAAAAAGTATTGTTATTCTGATTTCATCCATAAAGATGTCACCAAAAGGCTAGCTGGCTTGGCCATTGTCCTACAGCTAATTACTCTTGGAGGCAGGAACAGACCCTTGTCCTTCACTTGTATGTCATCGCTTTTCTCAGTACATGTAATCCCACGCACCCTCACCCCAGCCCTTCCCTACGTGTGCCCATCTGGTGAAAGAGGAACATGTGGGAAAGCTCAGTGTTAGACTTATGTTCTTGACCTCCGAACACTTATCCAACCTGGTTGATCTGTTCTTTGGGATAAAGATGTCTCATGGCTGCTTAAAGTATAAACAGCCCTAGAACAAACACCATATCGTGTCATCCAGTCACTAGCCCTACAATGATTGAGTTTAATGCTGTTTTTCACAAGAACACTTTTTTCTAGAAGTGAAAAGAGCATCATCAACCTGAGTCACATAAATTGGGGGAGCCTGGATACCTCTTCTCAGTGGACATAGAGCTTCTGACTTCAGCAGGGGCATGGAGTTCTAACCTCACATAAGCTAGGTGCAGAGCTGAATGACTTGATCTCGCAGAAACATTGCTGGCAAGAAAGCCTCCACTTGGGACCCGGTAACAGATAGAGGAGGCCAAGTATTCCTGTGTGCTGGTTCTGGTCATGTGTGATAGCCCCTCTTCATCTCCCCTCTTAAGTTCCAGAAAATGTTTCACTAGCTCCTGACTTGGAGGGCCAAAGCTTTGTCCTGGAATTGGAATTTCAGCTTTGGTCTGAGAACACCAGACCGCCTAGCCTTATGCCCAGGAAATGATGCTGTTCTTCAGTCAGCTCTGCCTGGATTTCATGTTGCTGATCAAGTTGCTGCAGTAATAAAACTCTTTATTTAAGAGCAGTTCTCAGCTCTATGATCTGCTGCCCTGCTAGCTGCCACGTCATAGACACTTAGCTGATAATTACACCTGGACGTCCAGGTTGGGCATGCCCCTTCTCCATGGATTGTGGTGTTATTTGTGCTTGTTCCTTCCTCCTTCCTAGCCATGAACTGCTCAAGGTGGGGGCTTAAAGTGGCCTAGTCCAAATATTTGTGGAAAATGTCAACAATTTCAACAATCTTGTAGTAGGCATATCAGATTTGAGCATGTACCCTGCTTTCATAACTTTCCATTTGATTTAGAGAAAAAAAGTGGGTATATTTCTTCTTTGTACTCTTCCATAGCATCAAAATTATATATGCATAGTTCCTAAAACTTAATAAGTATTCAATAATTGTTTATGTAATGAATGAATAAGCCCAAAGTCTACAAATTTCAGCTCCTCAGTGCCCTAAAGACCCACCCTCCTGCCACCAATTTCTTCTCTGCCTTAGAACACTCAAAAACATTCCTTCACTAGGCTCTGAGATCTTCTTATGCCCACTCAGTCCCTGGAAGACAGTCCAATCTGGACATCCAGGATGGAGTTTCTTCAGCTTTCTGACATGTAGTGTGGCCTGAGCTGTCCTTGGCAATGGGATGGAGTTTAGGCATTAGCCAGAAGCCCTGCTACCAGAACTCTAGCCCAGCCTGGGCCCTATTGTAGGGGCTCAGAAGACTCTACTTTGGCCCAACCGTGTGCTGTCTCTGGGAGATGGAACAGATAGGGAAAAACAGTAACTGTAGAAATAAGACTCCTGGAGATTTACAGGTAAGACTGGAAGAAAAGTTCAAACTCTTCCAGAACAGAGCTTACTATTCCTCAGACTCAGCAACAGAACCGAACCCAGTGAGGATGATCCGTGGTGCTTTCTAATCCACTCTCGCAGCTCCCGCCTCATCAGTCTCTAGCACTGACCACACATTACTTCTTCTAGCATGTCTTCCTCCTTGTCTGTGATTCAACCTGCATCCCCACTCGTGAGGAGCCCCCAAGTGCACCCAAGTCCATCTTCCTTTCCACCTTCTGCTGGATGACTGGTCCCACCCTGAGGCACGTCTGCAGCTTTGATTCTCATCGGGGTCGTCCTGACCACTCACACTGATGCAGCTAATCAGAGCCCTGATGAGTCAGTTGAGTAAGGAATTGCTTAGAGAAGGCTGAGCTGCTCAGCCTTGCTTAGAGAAGAAGGCTGAGCTTCTTCTCTAAGAAGAACCAGTGAGATTTCAGTGGTCCCAGATACAGAAGGTTATTTCTCTTTCATATCCTCATCCAGGGAAGTGTTCTAAGTCAGTGGCTGACTCTCCTCATTATTTAAGGGTCCAGGCTGGTGGTGACATTGCCATCTTCAATGCCTGCCTCCCAAGGCCACTTGCTCTTTGTCCTTTCCCACTCCAGGAAAAATAGAAAAGAGAGCATGGGAGAGTTACATCCTGGTCTTAAGTTCCCACAGCTCGGAAGTGACCCACACCACTTTCACTCACATGCCATTGTCGGTTAGTTAGCTAGCCACACCTAGCTAACCATAAGGGAGGCTGGGAAATGTAGTCCTAATACATGCCCAGTTACATACAAAAAGAGGAACTGGGTTTGGTGAACAACTAGCAATCTAGGAGCACACACATACATGTGAAACTGTAAATCCCATGTCTGAGACATGAAGCCGGGGAAGAATAACATCAATTCTGAGTAGCAGCAAGCTGTGAAGGAGATCCACTTCCAAAGGCTTTATGAATATATTTTGCTTTGATTATGATGGTGAGAGACAAGAGTTAGTAGAGGAGAGTTGAGGTGTGGACATATGCACCTGTTCAATGTATCTATCCATTCATTCACTCAATTCTTTTGGAATATTAATAATAGGAACAAGCAATCAGTGTATTGGAGCCAGAACGCAAATGAGCTTGGCCGGAAGGCAGGACCTGTGTGAGGGGTAGAGCGTGCACAAGAAGCTGATAAAGCTGATGGCATAAACAGAACAGATCTAAGGCCAAAGCCCCACTATGGAAATCAGAGTTTGTATGATGGAGAAGAGGCAAATTCTGTCTGATTGAGTTAGCAGCTGTGTATAGAAAAATGACAGAGATCAGAGGAATAAGGGCAACATGGAAAGGAATTATCAAAAAATTAGAGATACAGTAGTGAGTCCTAGATTAAGAGTAAAACTAAAGAAATAAAAAAGTATTAATATCAAAGAAAAGAGTAGGGCATGGTGGGCTGATCTGATGTTGGAGGTGAAGAAGAATGAACTTCTGGGCCCGGAGAACCTAGCACCACTGATGGAAGGAGAAACCAGGAAAGGGGAGAATACTGAAGTAGTTCTTGGCTTATTATGTTTTCATACTCAAGTAGAGATATCCCATGGATAACTGGAGATATAAAACTCAAGAGAGAATGAGAAAAGTGGGGCTGGAAACTCAAGAGAGAGGCCTGGGAGAGATGTGCATGGGAATCATGCTTGGATGTGCAGAGTGTCTTCAGGAGGGGCATAGAGACAGAGAGCAACACTGTCTCGGCATCGAGCCAGGCATGCACATCAGTGAGATGTTCGTGTCTGCTGATCTGTTACCGAGTGACGTTGCCAAAGGCATCCTGACCCCAGTAAACCAGCTAGGAGCATGGGAAGCAGTTACACACTCAACTCTTATTGCCGCCTTTACATGTGGACACAAATGTTTTCTTAATTGAGTGTCCTCGCTTTTCTAAATTCTGTGAGAAAGGTTCAAGGGAGATAAGGCACAGGGAGGTGAAGTCATTTGCTTTTAGTCACATGAGTTAATGGCTGTACCAGTAATATAACTCGAGACCATGTCCATTAAGACAGTGTTCCCCGAGTCTGAGAATCAATAATCTATGGTTTCATTAAAGCAAAAGCATGATGCTTCAAGACAAAAGCATGCCACTGTATTTCCTGGCACCATAAAAGTTATTTTAATATTGCAGTGTTGTCCCCATTGTTCAGAGAGTCACGCTTTGTGTGTATTACTCAGCATTTGGATCCTGAAAGCTAGCCCCAAGAAATTTTCCATGCAGTCAGTCAGATTTGACTGGTTTTGTCTCTGGTTAGGCTTCCATTCATTTCATCTCTGAAGTCTAATAACATTATAAAAGATTCTAAACTGCTCAGCACTTAATCAGCTTATTCCAAAAGAATGAAATCAAAGCCCTAGGTGTGCACACTTCATTGCTCAGATGAAATCTCACCCTGGGCGACAATCTCATTATTTGGTTATTTATTATTTGGGAGTTCAGAAGGTTGGAAAGGGATTGTGTGAATTTCAAAAGTTATGTTAAGAACCTAACAGGATGGAGGCAGCTTTGTGGCTTTACTTGTGAAACATAGTATAAAGGCTAAGGGTTTTAGATATTACATTTATTTATATATATATATATATATATATAGTAGGGGGCCTAAAGAGCGGGAGAAAGGCTACTGGATACAGTGTGGCCGTACATCTATCCCGCCTGCATCCTGACAGACCTCAGAGAGCCCAAAGTTGATAAATGCAGGCTGGTTATGCTCCCTTCCCAGAAGAGACGATGGGAAAAACAGCTCTGTGGGGGTCTGAAAGGCGAACTTCAGTGGGAGCAGCCCTGAGAAGCCTTTGGGGCTGCCCACTTCCTGATAACTCCAAGTGTGGACTAGGACATGTCTGCTCAGACTGGGGGTCGGGGGTGAGCTCAATGTGGGGAGAATCCCTGAGTCTTGGGGGCACTTCTCTCTAGGGCCTGGCCTTCCTTTGCTCACTGTAGGCGAGGAGAAAGAACTTTTCCGTATCAGTACTGATTGCTTTTTGACAAAAATTCAGTTTCTCAACTCAATTTCTACAAATATGGGGCCTATTCATAATCAGATAGGCCTCTTCATGAAGTTATAAATTCACTCATTCATTCATTCATGGGACATTTATTGATACCTTGCTCTGTGCCAGGCACTGGACATGCAGAGATGAGACATTCAGTCTTCCTGGGCCCTCGGGAGCCTCCCAGCCTGGGCAGCTCCCAGGACAGACAGAGGTGCTCACCCTGCCATACGCACTATGATGAAGGTGAGCTCCAGCCCCCAGGCCCACAAGTGTGCAGCCCACCCAGTCCCAACTGCTGGGGAATACTGATGACCCGCCTGTTCTTATTTCCTAGAAGAATTGTTTTGGAATTATTTTCCCACTCACAGCATTTCTTTCATGTTTCAGAATCTCACTGTGAGGTTTTGGCCCAGGAGCTATTTTATTTTTTTTATTTTTTAAAGCTTTTATTTATTTATCTTTAGAAAGGAAGGGAAGGAGAGAGGGAGAGAAATGTCAATATATGGTTACCTCTCATGTGTCCCCTGCTGGGAACTGGCCTGCAACCCAGGCATGTGCCCTGACTGGGAATCGAACCATGATTGTTTGGTTCGCAGGCCCATGCTCAACCCACTGAGCTACACCAGCCAGGGGGACCTAGGAGCTATTTTAAACTTTAATGGTGACTAAGCACCGCAAAGTAACAACTGGTATTATGGGGACATGTATAGAAGTGCTTTGTCTTTTCTGAAGGGAGAACTGTTCAGCATTGCAGAAAGAGGTGGTAGTGGTGCTGGGTACTATTCCTTGTGCCTCTGGGAAACATAGAATGTTTTCATTACATCTGCATGCATTCCTGACAATACATAGCTTTTGCACTTCAGCTCTGCACTGCCAGTGCCCTCCCAGCTCCCAGTGCATTAACAATGGCTCTGCAGTTCATGACTCAGTGACCTTCAAGGCTGCTGCCCATGTGAGAGGCCCCTTCTGGAGCTGTGCGTGCACAGCTTGCACAACTGGACGTGACAGCCCTTAATTCAGGCAGTTTCAAATCACAAGGGAGGGGCTTCTGTTTCCTCCCCTAACATGGGTCAGGAGTGACTATAAACATTGCAGGAATGAGGATACATTCTAGTCTCCTTCCAATAACATAGAACTTCTTACTATCTTTTCTCTTATTATCTATGATTTATATATGAGGAGTCAGGTTACTTGGATTTGCATCCATGTTCCATCTCTGGGATTTTGGGCAAATTACTGCATGTTTCTGAGCTTCATTTGTACAATGGGATAATAGTGGCCAACATTTTACGAGCTCTCCCCCTATGTCACCCATTTTAAATGCTTTGAATGCATGATCTAATTTAATGTGTTCAATAAATCACCTCAGTAAGATGTTGTTGTAACTTTTCCTACAGAAGAAGTAACCAAGGCTTAAAGCTTGGGGTCAAGTTCTACCCGAGACCACCCAGAAATTGAGTGCAGGGGCCAAGACCTGAACTTAGATCCGTCTGCTCAGATTGCCGTGGATGAGTGTTATTACAGTCCCCATGTAAAATGGATTTCTCACATAACTTAGCAAATTGTCATCCTGCTTCATAGTTATTTTTAAGGCAGGTATTGTTGATGTGCAGATTTGCCTGGAGGGATCTGGTCCAGTGAACAGGTAGTAACACTTCCTCCTATACCACCTTTGACTTAAGCACATTCAGCAGGATTCAGTTGCTCTAATAGAAATTTCATTTTTACATTACACTTTGTGTTCATGCTAATAAATATTTAGTATTTGATTTTTTTCTCTACTGCATGGCACAGTCAACCATGAATACCATGAACTTCAAATGCTACACCTTTGTCAGAGCTATTAATATGTTCTAGTAACAGCAATTACTGAGTCTTCTGGCTCTCCACTTTGATTGTGTTCATCCAAATGGACACAATGCCAGTTGTAGCAACTTTGGGTTTCCCAAATGAGAGGCTGAAATAATCGAATCAGTTGTCTGGGCTGCTTTCCCATGAAGAACAGGTGTTGTAAATTAATTGAGTCCCTAATGTTGTCCCAGGAATGAAAGAGGAGAAGATGAGTGGGCTTGAGTCCCCATACAGATGCTCCAAGGGCATCTGTACAGGAAGCTGAGTGCCCCGAGGCTGAACTTGGTCTTCAGGGGTTCCCATCCCCAGGCCAAGTCCAGCGCACTGTTGACTGAGTCATATTAGTTTTTGTTCCCTCATATTCACCTCTTTTGACTTAATTTTTGAGAGATTTTTTTTATTATGAAAGTCATACATATTTGTCATGCAAACTTTTGAAAATTAAAAGCACAAAGAGAAACATTAAGAGACTTATAATGCCAATCCCTACAGAAAACAAATATTTTGGTGTATTTTTGTGTGTGTATGTGGATGCAATATACAGTTAGGAAATAATATATACAGTTATGAAATATAATAGAATATGCAGATATATTACATTTATATATAGTATAGACAATATGTAACGTATAGTATAGTAATAGTATATACAGTTATAAAATTCTGTTAGCTTTTCTTTCCTCCCCAAACATGGGTCAGGATTGATTTATAAATATTATTTTCCTATTGCTGCCGTAACAAATGGCCATAAACTTACTGTCTTACAAATGCACACATTTATTATCCCACAGTTCTATAAATCAGAAGGCATAAGTCTCACAAGGGGTCAGCAGGGTACGCTTTCGGAGACTTTAAAGGGGACTCCATTTTCCCGCTCATCCAGGTCCCTGGTAGAATTCCGTTCTCATGGCGTCGTAGAACTGGGCTCTCATTTCCTGCTGGCTATTATTCCCTGAGGGTCATTCCCTGCTTCTAGGGCTGCCCATAGTTCTTGGCTCATGGCTGCTTTTCCCCAAGCCAGCGATGATCGACAAAGTTCTTCACACAGTTCATCTCTCTGACTGTGGCTGGGATGTTTCTCCATTGTAAGGACTCATGTGACTATCTGGATAATCGAGGACATGCTTCCCGTTTCAGGATCCATAGCCGACAACATCCCTTTTGCTGTCTAAGGTAACACAGTCACGGATCCAGGAGTTAGTACATGTAAGTCTTTGGGGACCATTATTCTGGCCACCAAAATAACCCCGGGAACATGATTTATTGATGCGTTCTCAAAGTTTAGTGTGCATAAGCTTCATCTGCGGAGCTGTAGGTTTGAAAGGGGGCCCAGGAATCATTTTTGCAAGCTCCTCCTGGGACTCTGGAGCAGGCGGTCCAGGAGTCACGCTTACCAAAACTTGTCATGGCGCCCACCACCCTTGTAGCAGACATCCTTGTAGGATGCGTAGCTTGATGTATCCTTTTCTCTTCAATAAGTATGCCCTTCATAATCCTCTTGGTAATGATATATTTGTATCATCCACGATAATTTCCTTATCACACCATCCTTTAAATGCAAAAACTTTCACACTTATGAGCAATTCCACACTTGGTTGTGGAGTGCTTTGTTTTCGTAGCGGAGGTGCTTGTTTTTGTTCATTGGCTGGAGGGTTGAGGAGTCCCTGGGCTTCCAAACCTGGGGAAGAGACTGGCAGCACTGTTGACCATCTGCTTGTGGCAGTGACGCGTCTCGCTCTGTTCTGTCAGCATCTGGCCCTTGCGTTGCTGTGGCTGAGGATGGCAGGGGACGCATTCTGCCAAGGTCATAGCTCAGCCAAACCCCCGGGGTTCAGCGTTTCCACGTGAACTGGAAACTTCTGATGTGCAAGTTAATTTACCCTTAAAATAAAAATGTTCTGTTTCTAAGAAAAAGGGCTTAGAAAAGTCCTTACAAATGGCTTCCAAAGGTATCAAAGAGGTGGTGGCATACAGCACTTAATGACTTTGGCAGAAGGAAATCGTGGCATAAACAGCTTCCTTAAATTACTTCGTTTTACAACTGGAAAAATATTTGCAAAAAAGGGGGGGGTTGTATTTTCTTATATATGGGGTTTGGAAAATAATTGTAAGTCACTTGAGAAATATAATCTGACCATCCGAACATGCTCAGGAGCCTCAAAGTCGTAGAGACACCATTACTGGCCTTTCTTAAGAAATATTTTATGTATCTTTTTAAAAGATCTTTCTATTTACATCTTAAAAATTTGCTGTTTCTTTAATTTTTTTAATCCTAGGGAAGGTTTGGTTATGTCGAACTTGGAAATTTAAAGTACATGAGTGTTTTTCCTAAGTCCAAGTCTTTGTAATGAAATATCTTGTGTTCTTCTTTCATTCTGCTACAGACTGAGATTTTGTTTTCTAAGACAGGAATTAATAGCATTAAATAAAACATAGGCCAGTTGATTTACATTTCATGAAGCAGTGAGTCTGTTCATCGGGACAGTGGCCGGCTACTGTGAAACGAGTGACTGGCGTGTAATGGGCCCCAGAGGGCTCGGGAGTGACTGGAAACAAGCCCAGAGGGGGGGACACCACAAAAGATGACAGATGATCCGCATGCTGAGGGGCTGTTGAAAGAGGGTCCTAGAAACTAATAGTTTAGTGTACAAAGGAAGCCATTGTTTTCTTCTTTCCTTTGTCTGCTGTAGATAAATTATTCCAGGGCTACAGTTGCCCAAAGATGAGGAGATTCTGAGTGCGTATAATTGCATGTGTGGGTTGTAGTGATACAAACAAGAGGAGTCCTGATGGGAAAGAACTTTTTCTGGCAGATGAGCTTCTGATACCTTTTGAACATTTTTATTTTATTTTAACTGAGATATCATTGACCTATAAAGTTGTGTAAGTTTAAGGTGTACAGCGTGGTGATGTGATTCATTTATACACTGCAATGTGATTTCCATAGTAGAGTTGGCTGACATCTTTGTCACATCATGTAGCCATCTTTTTTTTTTTTTTTTGGTAGTGAGAACATTTAAGCTCTAGTCTCTTAGTAACTTCGAAGTTTACAACACTGTGTTGTTGACTCTATTCTCTGTGCTGGGCAATATGTCTCCAGAACTGTTTATCTTCTAGGTGCAAGTTTGTACCATGTGACCAACATCTCCTCAGTTCCCCACCCGCTAGCCCCTGGTAGCTGCCTTTCTCCTCTCTGTTGCCACAAGTTCTAGATTCCACATACAAGTGAGATCACACAGTATTTGTCTTACACATCTACTGAGCTTAATGCTCTCAGGGTTTATCCATGTTGTCACAAATGGAAGGTCTTTATTCTTTCTCATGGCTGAATAATACACAATATTGTTATGTATATATGTAACTATATAAGTAGTTATATATATGGTTATATTCTCCTATATATATTCTCCTATCTTCTTTGTACACTGAGGTCATTTCCATGTGAATACTGTAAAAGCATATTTAAAACAAGTTCTAGAATTTAAAAGTAAACACTTTAATCTTACTTCTGCCCTTCAGAGACCTTAAATGGGAGGGTAGAGATTCTAGAAATTGAAGGAAGATGGGTAGAGGAGAGGAAATTCTAGAAAAGTCCAAGTGAAACAGAACAACAGCTCATTTGCAGGGTAAATGTAAAAGGCAGTCACATTTACATGGCTCTGTGTTGGTGGAGAACATACGGAGCCACAGGCACCCATTGCCGGGGGGACGGTCCAACAGCACCCAACCGACCACGTGCTTGTCATCAGACCCCGCACTGCCACTCTTGGGTATCCACCTGAGAGGAATGAAACCTGTCAAAAGACTCGTTCATAAACATCACCAGCAGCTTTAGCCATACTAATGAAAAGTTGGGAACAACCCGTGTTCATCAATACATATTTTTAAAAAAAGGTGTTATATTCATACAATGGAATACTATTTAGCAATAGAAAGGAATGTACTACTGATACATGCAACCAAGTGAATGAGTATCAAAACCATTATGTTGATCCAAAGGGGCCAGGACTAAGACGACTCATGGTGTGTTTCCATTTAAATAAAACCAGAAGGACACCCGATCTTCAGTGGAAGCGACAATGGTGGTCTGGGGCTGGAGGTGGAGGCAGGACTGCCTGGGAAGGGCACACAGGAGCCTGTTACAGAAGTTGTTACATCTTGACTCGGTGGTGGCTACACAGTTATATACCAGACATTTGTCAAGATTCACTAAACTGACTCTGTGTGTTTTCTTTATTACGTGTAAATTGTGCCTCCGTAAAACTAATTTTTTAAAATGTAGTTATAGGAATTAATAAAATGATGATAGTGCAGTTCAGAACCACTTCACTACATTGCAAATAATTACGGCAAGAAGTGGAAATGCTTCAGAGTGGTTTAAGAGGTGTTAA
>PVKM010035307.1:0-15224 GCA_004027735.1 Carollia perspicillata | reverse complement strand
CATAATTTTTCCTTCCCGCAAAAGGATGGATCCACACCCTCTGTATACTAGGTCTCTTCTCATTTTGTTTCATTGTGATTCCTTGAAAGCACTCTTGCTATCTCACTAACCTAAGATTTTAGTGATATATATGTGGATGAAGCATTTTAACTTTGCTGATAATTGCTGTCAACAGTGACTGATTTTAGAACCGTATTAACATAATTTTTAATAGCACAGTTTTATGATAACATTAGCTAAAAGCAGAGTTTTTAAAAATCATCTACTGTTCTATTGCTCCAGTGAATTAAACATTCCTATTTTCCAGTTCACTTTCAATATCTAGCTAAATGTTCACATAATGTTTGAATAACTATATTCATAGCAGAGATACAATTGTATTACTTATATGTTTCACATCTGTATTTTTCTGAATTTGCCATAAAGTGATCATTTTTTTGGGTTAGGAGCAAAATTCATGAAGGAAGTAAAAATATGCAAACTACCAATAATAAAATAAATAAGTCAAAGAGATGTAATACACAGCATGGGAACTATAATTAATAATACTGTATTATATATTTGAAAGTATCGAAGAGAGTAGATCTTACAAGTCCTCACCATAAGAAAAAAAATTTTATAACTGTATATGGTGACAGAGGTTAACTAGAGTAATTGTAGTGATTATTTCACAATATATACAAATAGCAAATCATTATATTGTAGGCCTGAACTAATATAATAGTGTATGTCACTTATACCACAATAAAAGTAATAAAATTTTTTAAAATCAGTAAGGCAAATTTAAAGCTCATATTCAATTTTTTTTAAACATTTAGTATACTTACATAAATAGAAACTTAATTAAAAATCGATCTTAACTATTCTTTGAAGTCACTTTTCAATATTTTTGACATTAGCCATAATAAAAATATGCTGTGTATGTAGTACACACATATACATACATAGACATAAACATCTGCGAGTTCTGTCTGGAAGAAGTCCAGACATTGTTAATATTACAAGAATGTTTTGGACAATATCAGTGTAACCTTACAGCCAAGGAGAGTGGACTGGAACGCACATGTGTGAACAATGATGACTACTTCACCGTACTAGTCAGTGGGAGCAGTAGATGCCATTGAGCGGGCATGTGTACTGTGTGGCCATTGAGTTCAAAATGACTGAGCAACTAGAGCAATAAATCTGTATCAAATTTTGCATTAAGCTTGAACATTCCTCTGTGGAACCTATTTGGGTGGCTCAGAAGGCCACAGCTATGGGCAACTGGTGATTGGCAGCTTCATCACAACAGTGTGCCCGCTCATGCATCACGTCTTGTGAGGAGTTTTTTGGCAAAACATCAAACCAGCCAGGTGACTCAGCCCCCTATAGTCCAGATTTGGCACCCTGTGACTTCTGGCTTTTCCCAAAACTAAAACCACCTTGGAAAGGGACGAGATTTCAGACTATCGATGAGATTCAGGAAAATAGGACGGGGCAGCTGATGCTGATTGGGAGAATGGTGTGAGGTCCCAAGGCACCTACTTTGAAGGGGACTGATGCATCATTGTCCTTCGTACACTATTTATTGTATCTTCTTCACTAAATGTCTCTATTTTTCATTGTGCATGGCTGGATACTTTATGGACAGACTCCACTGTATAAGTTGAACCATGACATTTTATAAAAATACACGCACTAGGATCTGATATATCCCCTTTGTTCCATTCCAATTTATTCCCTCTCTCTCCTTTCCCGCCTCTCTCTGTCTCTTTCCCTTTCTTTTCTTAAGCTATCTGTAGCCCATAACATTGATCCGTACCTACAGACTGATAAATACTCTTTAAAAGCAGCTTTGACAATATGTAGGATAAAATAGCTTACTAACATTGAATTCAAACAATGATATGTACTATCTGTTAACTCAATATGTGGAACCAGTTTCAGCAAATAATTTCTCTGCCAATGGTAACTGTCAAGGGAAATATATTCACTTAAGGAAACCAACTTGTTTTGTGAACAAAAGTCTGAAAGAAACCACAGTCTGTTTGTGTCTCCTCTTTTGTTCATTGGCTACGATCGGATTTTTGATTGTCACTTTGTACATTTTATGTTAAAATCTTAACTCTGACTAATAGTATACAACAGCATTCAATTTGGTTGTTTCTCTGGCCTGAATCAATATAATATCTGAGGATTAACTCGAATGTTCGCTATGCTAAAGTGGCTCACATAAAGTGGTTCCTTAAAGCATGTTTGCTGACTGCAGATGAACAGATTACAGAAGGGGCACGTGCAAGGGCAATTAGAGCAACCCTGTCAGGGGCTTAAGTCCCGAGACCACCTGCACTCAGAAATGAATGCAGAATCATTCACTGATTCTTTCCTTATTTACTATTTTCTTAGACTATAATTAGTATTGCTTAAATTGCTAGACAAATAATAAAATATGCAAGGAAAGAAGAACTTTCAACTTCTCAAAGTACTTAAAATTATTATTACTGCTCATAGATTCCTTATAGCCACAGTTGCTCTATGACTCAGAGATGTTGATAAAACAGCAGAGTTTTAAATCTTTCCATAAATTTTACAGTGTCAACTTACTTTTTCACATGTTCCTACAGAAAGCAATCATTTCACATATCTAGAATATAAGTGTTGTGGTATATGTTATTACATACCCCCATGGAGTTATTTACTTTTCAGCCCTGTTTTATCTTTCCTCTTTCATGTCACTTTTGGCCATTTATGATATAGGATATGACTTATTTTATAGATAACTTAAATTTAAAATTCAGCTGAAATACGGATATTTTTCATACAATTAAGTCAGCAATTACTCTTTGGTTTTATGGAGAACAAGAAAGATAGAATATTAAATAAACATTAAATAAACCACTACTCTCCTTTTTTGGTATGCTTTTAAATTTGCTTTTGCAACAAAATTACCATGAAGTTTTCCTACTTATAATCTAAATACCTTTGTTTTTCAAAATAATTGACTCTATTGACTACTTGTGGCTTTATTTCATCAGTCTTTGGCAAACATTGAGATCTATTTTTGACTGACACTAATTTTTTTTGTTTAATTTTTTTCTTTTTCCATGATGAGGACAAACTCTAAAACTGAAATATAATGTTGAACCTTTCCTTTCCCTTTATTTTAAGTTTATTTTTACTTGATGGAGTTTTGTGTTATTTATTCTTAATGGAAAATGTAATGAACAGAACACTGATTTTTTTGTTATTAGAGAATTATAGCTGCTTTTTCATTTATAATGACCTTAGTAAATATTTCTGTAGATCATTCCTCTTGTCTTCAATTTTGAAAAATTTGAGGCAGTGTAGTATAAGGAAGGAAGTATATGACGAAAGGGTTACAGTTCTCCTTTAAAGATTTGGGTCATGCAATTTATCCTCTCTTTACCCATAGGACTGATACTTGTGCCTTTGCTTGACTTTACAGGAATATTTTGGAAATGGATAAATATATGTATCAATAAATGCTTTGAATTCCTAAAATAGAGGCACTAATTATGTACTTAGTAATAGCAAGCAGAATGTGTTGTGTGAAGAATAGCAAGAAGATGTATAATAGCAAGAAGTACAGATATTAAGTACTTAAATCTATTATGCTTTAAAAAGCAGTCTCGTTTTTATTGAACTTACACTACATTATCAAGTCATGCAGCTCTGTATATGTGTTGGGGGGAAAGGGTGAGGAAGACAAGGAAAAGAGAAAACATACACTGACTGTATCCCTAGGTGCTAGATCTCGTAAATGTACTTTCTCAGGTAATCCTTCTAACAACTTCATTGCGTATATCCTACTACCCCCATGTTGTAGAGGAGGGAAATATAACTCTAACAGGTCAAATGACTTGCTTATGTCTGACAATAAGTTACTGAGCTAAGGATTCAAACCGAACTGTAAAACTCAGCTTTACAGGGCATCACAAAGTTTTTCTAAGTACTGCTTTGGACATTTTTGTTTGCAGCTAACATGGGAAAGGACAGGGCTAATTTAATTAAAGGAAATAATTTACATTACCCAAAGAGATTTCTTTTTTTAGCTTCTCTCAATGTTTCCATTATAGTTTTAGCTGAAGCTGTAGATCATGTCTTATTTTATCTTGCTCATTTGTCGAACTCTATGTCCTGGACTTACAAAAATACACTTGCTAAAGATGAGTTAAAGGGCAGGACTTATACTGCAATTTCTTGGCTCAGTTATTTATGTAATTAAAATGTTGTTTCCAAGAGTGACTGGAGGTTGAGCTAGAGGAGGACGTTGGAAGGAGAAGCAGCTTGCGAGTTAGGGAAATTCCAGATGACCAGGATTGCCAGATTTCCCGCTGGCCCTTTATTGCTAAATGCTGCCTCCTGCTCTTCTTGCACAGCTGTGCGCTTCATTAAATCGTGATGTCTACAAATCACAGCAGTGTGAAAATGCAGAGTGGGGGAAAATTCCTCTGCACTGGTTGCTGCCAAGTTCCTAGAGTTTTCACAGCACACTCACCAAACTACCTCCTTATCCTTCAAGAACTATAAGTTCAATATCAAGAGTGTATTCGTCATTTACAGTGCCTTTCTATTCTCTTGGAGAGTTTGAAATATTCTCTTGGAGAGACACATTAATAAGAATGCCCATGTCTAAGGAAACTTGGTGTGGGTTTTGTTTTGGCAGATAAAGCTTCTGGCCTTGATTTGCCACTAGTTTTCTAACTGAGTCAAGGAACATTGCCTAATCATTTGAAAGACAGATTTTTTTTTCATCCACTATGTGGGTGTAGTGCTATTCAGAAACCTGCTTTGTGGAGTTTAGGGCCAAGAACCCAGTTGCTACTGCTCAGGGAAGGAATAAACGGTACATGAGTTTAAGTCAGCAATATCTGTGGAGAAGTTATGTGTGCAAGACACTATGTTGAATGAAGTAGAGGATGACAACACAAGAAAAGGCTAATTAATATACACTAATAGGACTGGTGCAAGATTAGCTCTGATGAGTCGTATACTAAAGTTGTTGAAAGGGTACAATGGAAATATGGGAAAAAATACAAATTCCACCTGCAGGGATTGGAAAAGTTTCCAGGGGGAAGTAACATTGGCTCCAGGCTTTGAAAGACAGATAAATGGAGGTACTTCTGGTGGAGAAAACAAATGTAAACAAAAATACAGAAAATGGAGTTTGGTGGATTATCAGAATGGTGTGTTGCCTTGTGTTGCAGTGGTAGCATTGCAACTGTATTATAATACAAACAGCATGTTTGTCTGGCAATTAAGAAAATAACAGCCTGATTGACTTCATAGGGGTATATTGTCTCCAGCTCTACATCTTACCTTAGAGCAGCTGGATTCTTACATTTATATCATATGCCATGCACTTACAGGCATTTGAATTCATGATCCTCTGCTTAAATAAAAAATAGAAGGGGATAGGTGGCTTGAGAGAGCTTCTGTAATAGAAGGCTGTTGGTCTGCGTGTTGGTGGATGGACAGAAGAAGAGCAAGAACAGAAAGATCAAAGTGGAGATGATCTGTGGGCCTGCAGTCCCTAGGGGAAAAAAGTAGTACCTAGTGAGTGGGCAGGACTTGAGCCTGCTTTCTTCTTGAAACTTTCACCCAATCTAGACGAGGAAAACAGAGTAATTCAAGTTAATGTGCATTTATTGAGCACATACTTGCACAAACACTGTAATAGGCACAGTGGTAGATATTGAGATACAGTAATACATTGTTCTTGTCTCTGGTTATAAGGAATAACAGCAGACAGACATGTGAACAACTAACTATTGCACAAGGTAGGATTCAGTGAGAGCTAGCAATTTGCCATGGGAGTGTGAAGGCAGATTCATTTTGACTTAGAATGGATAAGAAATATTTCTAAAGAATTATATTTGAAATGAGATGTAAAACTTAGCTGTTGATTAGTAAACAAATATGAAAAAGTATTTTGATTGATGGAAAGAGTAAGCCAGAAAAATGCAAGAATTATTTTAGAAATTAAGACAAGGATATGATTTATACTTTATTATGAGATGAAATTAGGGTCAGATCTTCACACATCTTCAAAGTCATGTCATTGAGTTTGAACTTAAAATTCAACCAGTAGCCACTGAAGATGTCTGAGATGTGAAGTGTCAGGCAAATCTATGTAGGAACTCAGGCGGACCAGGAAGTTCTTTATTGCCACATATTATAGCTCCAGAAACGAGCTCTATTTGTCTGAGAATTCCTCAGATCACCATGACATAGGGACATATGTCAGGATTGGAGTTCTTGATTATTTTTTTTTAATTTATTTATTGATTTGAGAGAGAGGAGAGGGAGAGAGAGAGAGATGTTTTGTTCCACTTATTTATACATTCATTGGTTGCTTTTGGCATGTACTCTGACAAGGGATTGAACCCACAACCTTGGCATATTAGGATGACACTCTAACCAACTGAGCTAACCAGCCAGGGCTGGACCTCTAGATTATTTGGGTTAAGGGTCAGATATATACTGAAATGCACAAACGTAGCTCTTAATATGGGTTTAATAGCCACTCCATCTCCATCTCCACCTCCACCTCTCCTGTGGGCTCTCATAGCATTTGGTTTATTCTCAGTATTTCTGGCACATGACACACTTCACAGCAAGTAACAGGTACTCAGTGAATGTTTGCTGAGTGAACAAACTACAGACTTGCGGGGAAGAACCTGGTTACCAGCACTTGAGTAAACAATCCACACAGGAGCACCTGGTTTTGAGCAGGACAGAAGACTGGCCTTGGGTAATTTCATTTGGTCCTCGAATAGTTTGATAAATAGCTCATTTTCCTGAAGTGAGTCTCCTTCATTATGATTTCATAACATTTACAATGGTATGTTATGTTAATAAATAAGCTTATTTATTTATTTGTAATAAATAAGCCAATCATAATATAATAAACACAAATCAATTTCTAAGTCTTTTAAGAGACATTCGAAATCACTAGTTAGGAAATATGTGATCGGGGAAGTTTTTGTCCACTATGGAAAGAGTGGTTAAAGCTTGGTCTTTATTCATTTCAAAGTATGTCTTTAATAGTTTCCATTTTTGCTTAACACATGGGGTAAAAAATGCCAAAGATTTTATACAGCATGTTTCTCAGAAGTATTGAGACAGTGCTACACACATATGCCTATATGTGCCCACACATTTACATAGAAGGCATTTTTTAATTTATTGATTTTAGAGAGATAGAGGATGGAGAGAGAGAGACTTTGGTTCATGATTCCACTTATGGATGCATTCATTGGTTCATTCTTGCATGTGCCCTGACTGGGGATCAAACCTACAACCTTGATGTATGGGGACAGTGCTCTAACCAATTGAGCTACCTGGCCAGGGTCTAAAAGGCATTATTTTTAAAGTGCTGTCTAAAATTCCAAAGCCAACATCCCTCAAAAAAAACCCAAAAAGGAATGTTTGGTATATGTTCAGCAAACTGTTTCATTTTTCTTCTGGGCACAGTTATCCACATTTTTCAACTTCCCTTTAAGTTTCATGTGGCCATGTAGCCTTGTTCTTACCAACACACCATGGACAGGAATGTGGCAAGTTACTTCAAGACCTCCTAACCTAAGATTACCATACATTCTTTTTTCACTCCCTCCCATCACTCCCCTCTGGTCTCCTCCCCTCTTTGCATACAGGCTGGATAGAGGGGGAGAGAGGGGGCATTATTTTGAGCCCTAGAGGGTGGCATGGGCAGTAGATGGAAGAATTCTAGATCTCTGAGTCGCCACCTGTAGGGAGCTGCTCAGGAGAGCTGCCTGAAAGGAAATATCTTTGTAAGACTGTGTGTGAGTGAGAAATAAAGTTTGATTGTGGCATGTGTTTTGAGATCATGGAGTTTGTTTTTCACTATAGTTAGCTTTTACTCTAAAACAAGGACAGGTAGGGCATGACCTGGCAGCTAGAGGAAGTTATCAGGGAGGATATATTGTGCCTCTCTATCAGTGAACTACTTTTGTTCTTCTAGGGAATATGTTTTCATCAACATAAGGACCTAACAGGTGTGCCCATGTCAGCAAATTGGACTATTGCAATTTCATACTACCACTGATGGTAGATGACTATACCCTTAATACGGTCAAAGTATGGATTCTGAGACCATCACTGTGGTGATTTTGGGTGTAGTCACCATGATACTAAATCTGATACTAAAAATTATAGCAGTTAGTCAGGTGAAGAATTTGAATATTATATATAAATCACAATGAACGTTAGTGTGGGATACTAAAGATTTATCATTGTACAAATATCTGTGCAGTAATTCAGTTTGTTTGTTTTTCTTTTGTTAAAAGAGACCATAAAATTATCAGAGAATTTACTCTAAAGCTCCTTAAATACTAAGTCTCCCAGAAACTGAACCATACTCCTCATTGTGATGCCTGTGCCTCCTCATCCCCAGAGGGCTCAGGATTTATCTTTAGACCACAATCTAGAATGGTTATAGCCATTACCTCCCTTTTACTGAGTACCTCCCAGGTACTGTGCTAGATGCTTGACTCTTACAGAAACATAATGCATTAGGTATTTGTATTCCTGTTCTCAGGAAACTGAGGCTTAGATGGCTTAAGTGATTTGCTCATGGTCAAACAGCTGTAGTGTGGCAAAGCCAAGATTCCAAAATTCATGTTCCTAATCAGTGCTCAATGCTCCTGTTCTGGACCTTTGTATTCTTTCATTACATTATTTTATATTAGTTACCTCTCTTTTATGACTAATGCCCCCTTTTATGATATATATATATATAATCCCCTCTTTCCTTGAGTGAGGCCAAACTGCAAGGGATATCATATTTGTTCAAGACCATTACATTGTAATGAGTTTACATCAGAAATTTTTTTCTCAGATTCTCAGTCACCAAACTTTGGATATAAGTAGAAACAATGTAATAATTTACTCACTTCATGTTCTTCTTATTTTGAGCTTGCATTTCAAAAGACCAAGGAAGCATTATTCCAAGATCACTTCTTTTGTCAAGAGATGGAATTTACCACTCAGTTTTCTCACACAGTAACAAAATCGGAATGGCCTCATTAGAAAAGGAACAATTCAGCTTTCGCAACAGTAAACACAGTGGAGATGCCAGAAATCCATAGCTCTTACTGTGACAGGACTGAAGGGTTTGATGATAGCCTGAATTTTACAGCCAAACCTTTGAAAATGAGCCCAAGTGAAATAACAGTTATCTCATTCACATCTTTTTCCCATCGTGGCACTAATCTAGTTTTCTGAAAATTTTCTCCAATGCAACTACCTGTCATAACTCTTTCTTGGAAGAGACCAGTGCTATCAGAATCTCCAAGTATCTTTAGATCTAATTCACAACATTGCTTGCAACAGCTTCCTGAAACATAATTGCATGCATGTATAAACAAAAACACACTGTGTTTTCTGCCCTACAGCTGCTCCTGTGTTTCAGCGTCTCTGAAATTATAGTTACTAAAGCTGTTCGATGACCTTCCCAACACACAAATACATAAACCTCAACTCGACTAACCACAGATCATCTCATAATACATAATGTATTAAATATCAACTTTCATGTGAACCAAATCATTTGCTTAGCTGGGAGAGAGGATGTTTGCAATAATCGTGACAAAGGTAATTACTTTGAAAAATAAAGATTTTTTGATAACTAGGATGGGAACAGCATAACTACAAATGGCAGCTGACTGCTGTTAGAAAGATCTAAAAGGAATGGGGAAGGAGGACAGCGATACCGTTCTAATACAGTTATGCCTATAGCTTTTTAGTTTTTATGTTTGTATTTTCTTTATTTTTGTTTTTTAATTTTTTTATTGTTTATGCTATTACAGCTTTGCCAATTTTTCCCTCTTGTCCCTCCCTCCCAGCCCCCTTTCCCACAGTCAGTCCCCATGCCATTGTTCATGTCCATGGGTGATGCATATATGTTCTTAGTCTAGCTTTTTAAAAACAAATATACTGAATTTTAATTGTTCTGAGCCCACAGTAACAGTGTGACCTCACAAGCCTGCAGGTCACAGAGACTATCTGATATCAGAGTTATAAACATCTTGCTTAAAAGAGGTTTATCTCATCAATCAAAAGTAATCACGTTTGTCTAATCCCTAAACTGTTTTCACTTATGTAAAATCTGACAATTAGTCCTGAGGATATCTATTCTGCACTGGATAAAGCTCTTTCCTTTAGAGCAGTTTTCTTCCTTTTTAGTTTTTTTTTCTTTTAGCCTCCAATGGTCACTCTTTATTCTAAGCTTAGAAAAGCAAGATACAGAATTAGTAGTAATAGAGAATATATTATATTCAAGGAATAAATTAAGAACTATATTAATGGGGGGGAAAAAGAAAGCCTGCTGTGTAATCTGCAGTTTCACTCAGGCTCCAGGAAGCTAAAATTAAAAATTGTTAAAGACATCTACTGCTCTGAAGGACAGGAGATGCATATTGGAAAAAAACAAACATTGACTACCAAGTGTCTGGAGGGGATTCCCCGGGGACAACTTGGCAGCGACCAGAGAACCACAACTGAAGAAGAGGACATAGATTCCTGGAATAGGAGTGATACTGTGCTTATTTTGAATAAACTACTTATTGGGAGAAATAAACCAGAGAATACTGCATAAATAACATTACAGAGACTAAGAATGAAGACCGTTGCCATATCATTTAGAAATCAAATAATAAATAGAGAAAACAGTCGTATGTTAAAGAAACATACCACATATTAAAATAGCCAACTAACAGAGATTTGATTTTCCATGGGGTTAGAGAAACTATGAATGTGAGACTGGTCTATTAGGGTGGGGAGGTGGGGGAAATAGGATAAAATAATTTGACACTTACCTTGAATCATTTACCTAAAAAAAAATCAGCTGTTGTAGATATTTTTATAGAGAAATACACTTAATGTAAGTCAGAATATAATGAAGGCGGTTTAGATGTGTGATTGTCTCCAGTTTAAGTGTTCTGTATAAGGAACAGGGACATAACTGCATGAAAACGCAAAGATTTCTCAAATGGCATAATTGAAGAGGATTGTTAAAAAAATTGTCAAAAATAAAATGCATAGATGCAAGAGGAAAAAAACATCTACAGAAAACAGTGTTCCAAATTGTTCCGGGGGGAGGCAGAGGTCTTGTTTGTAGGAAAGTCATGACACTCCTAGTAATCATGGCTTTCTATCATACAGTCTCATACATCATCTATTTTAAAACTCATCTGTAGCTTTATGGAGATGTAAAGATTATTTTTAAAGTGTTGTCTAAAATCCCAAATCCAACACCCCTCAAAACAAATAATAAAAGTTATAAGCTTCCTAATCCGATCTTTTAGCACAAATCACATTCAGTTTGTTCACCCTTGATGATTTGCCATACTTCCCACTCCCCTGGGCAGGTGCTCTTTTTGCATCTCATTTGTTACAAGATTTTTATACACCCAAACCATTTTTAAAACATGCCACCTGACTGACTGACACACTTGCCCAGTCTCTCCTTTATAATTTGAAGTACACTTAAAATTTTATTTTTTAGGTCTGGTCAGCAAACACCGTTTTGTTGTTGTTGTTGTTTTTGTTTTTTTTTGTAAAAGATCAGCTAGTATTTCCAGCTTTGCTGGCCATCAAGTCTTTGTCCTAACTACCTAACTCTGCCACTGAAGTGTGAAAGCATCCATTGGCTGTACCTCAGCAAATGAGCATGGCTGTGTTCCAAAAACTTTATTTACAGAAACAGGCAATGGTAAGTTTTGTGAGTGGCAGTTTGTAGACTCCTGTTTTAGATGAGAGTCTTTCATTTATCTTGATTCAAATTTCCTTTGAGAGATTCTTTCTATGGAATTATGCCTCTCCTTTTCTCTGGACTATTTTAGAATTCTTTTCTCTGAAATGTAGATAAATGTCTTTAATATGATCATTGGTTTTTATACCCTTTAATCTATGACTAGAATGGGTTTGGTAAGTGGCACAGCATTTAAGATGCACAGAGCCACCCTCACTATGTGGCTAGGTTGGTTGGAGCATTGTCCGGTATAACAAAAGTTTGTGGGTTTGACCCCCAGTCAGGGCACATACCTAAGGTTTGGAGTTCAGTCCTCAGTTGACCTTACATTGATGTTTCTCTCTGACATTCTTTCTCCCTTCCTCTCTCTCAAAACAAAACAAAACAAAAATCAATATACATATCCTGGGTGAGATTTTTTTTTAAAGCACATAACAATCAAATAAAACTTAAAAGAATTTTCATTCATTTAACTCCATTTTTAAAGAAGTCTCACTTGTTCTTCTGTCTCTAGAAGGGTATTACAGAAGAACCAATTCAAACCTTGTGTAACACATTTTTTTTCTTTTTTTACTTATTTCTCCTGTTTTCACACACATTATACTCCACTGATCTCTGCCAAACCCTGTCCCAAATCCCCCTCTCCTAGCAAGTTCAACCAACACAGTTTTATTTTTTCCTTGACATCTCTGACTTAAAGCACTTCATTTCATAGATTGACAAAAATAGCCTTGCTGATTTTTGTTCCTTCTTTTTCTCCTTCCATGTTTAGATTCAAAATTTGAAGAGCTAGGACAAAAAGGGAGAATATAGGCCACCAGAAAGCAGATCAAAACCCGGCTCGAACATTCCTTATTTTAATTTTTTATCCTGTCAGTATTGCCTATATTAATTTTAGTACTATTATTTGTTTAAGTATATTTTAATTACATTTAAAACACACACATTTGCACACAGTACCTAGAAACAATATCATTGTAAGTGGCCTTCAGAGGCCATCCTCTCTCCCATACTGCTAGGTGTTGCATCTCCTAAGTTAAAGGATCAGAAACTGGAAGAGAAGAAAGGGCGAGACTAGGGCTACCCTTGCACTGCCACACAGCCATCAGCCAGCACCTGCTAACAGACTTGGCCCTCTCACACTAACACAAAGCAAGCAAGCAAAAATAAATAAGTAAGTAAATAAGCAAATACATAAATAAATAAATGGAGGAAGGGGGAGTCACAGCGCCACACTGCAACCACCTGTAGGCACCTCCTGAGCATCATGGGCTACTGGAGTGGTGAGAGCAAAGGGCCTGTCCACGAACACCGCTCATCTCTCAGCTCTCACGGTTCATGACTCATCTCTGAGTCATATTCAGAAAGGCCTTCCTGCAGGTAGTGGGAAGCCCAGAAACACAGAAGGGGTTTGCTATCAGACGCGGTTGTTATCAGAGGGCACTGACAGAGAAGATCTCTGTGGAGATTCAGTGGCCTACACTGAAGTGTGGGCAGTGATAGATCTTGGTATAGTGAGGAAGCCTGAAGAAGACCTGGTAGCCCTGGTGTTGGCTTGCAATGGGCAGTTTTCACCAGGGGTCAGAAATAGGCATGTCTAGATGCATTGTCTGGTGGCAGCTGAAGGTAGAAAGAACTGGGCCTGGTTGTGTAATAGTTGAGGAACAATAAGTTTGTGGCCTTAAAAATAATACAATAATAAAAATAAAGGAAGCTTAGTGATCATCTAGTAATTTGATAACCTTCTTTTACATGTAGGGGAAAGCGAAGCCTTAGAAAAGGGATTCCCCCAAAGTCACCTAGGCAGTTAGTTCAGACAGAGAAAAAGAACTCAGATTTTACTCCCATGTGCTTTTTCTCTGCATTGCTCTTTGTGATTAGAAATAGTAACTCGGTGCAGGACACCATGAGAAGCCTCGGGTTATTCTGCTAAGGTGAGTGTCAGGAGGGTATAGTGACCTCTCTTGCTTTTGACTTTTGGCTAGAACTTTATTTCATAAAGGGACTTCTCCAAACCAGACCTGGAAGGTCTGTCCTTGTTTATTTCACATGCCCAGACTCCCCTCCCTGGGAGTCAATAGTAACCAGCTGCCCAGGTGACTCTGATTTGCTTATTCTTCCCACTTGAGAATCACAGAGCTAGACAATGATTCTTAATCATGCCACACATTAGACTCGCTCACAAAACTTCTACATTTTAAAATAATACTCCTGCTTAGATCCCACTCTTCAAAATTCTGATTTGTTGGTTTGGTGTAGTACCTAGCCATCTATATTTTAAGGATTCCAGGTATTCTAACGTGTAGCCAGGTTTGAGAAATAGGAAGCTACAGGAAGCCTGAGAGAGAGGGAGTGCAAGCCTGGAAAGGGGCAACAGCAGGCACGTGAAGAGGTTAGAAGAACTGTCTGGAGTGATGTTATTGAGGAGATGAATTAGGTCAGAAGAGTGCCATTGCCCAGGAGGAGAATGGAAAAGGAGGGGTTAGAAGCTGGTGGGCCTTTTTGGGAGAGTAATGAGGTTCAAACAGGCTCAGGTGGAAACACCTGGAAGCCTGACTACACAAAGACAGCAGGGCTTAGAAGAAAATCCTTGAAGACACCCACCATCTCTGTCTCCAGGCTGAAGAACTTTTGGCTTCCTCAGCAAGTAAAAAATGGCATAGGACAAATGACTCAGAAGGAAGTTTTTTTGAACTGACAGGTAAAAACAATAATAATAATTGGGCAGTTACAGAAGGGAGAGTGTATCATATGCCAGCAATTACAAGGTTTTAGTGCATGCGATAGCAAAGTCAAAATGATAGACCCTTCCCACTGGAGAGCCATAGAGATCATCGGAGTCGGCCCCCTCACTTCAGAGAGAGTGAACTTTAATCCCACATAGGGGCAGGGACTTGCCAAATATCACCTGTAAGCCAGGGCTCCGACCTTCGTCTGCACTAACTGGGAGAGTCAGTGTAGTGTAATGAGAACACAGGCTACGGAGTCAGCCTAGCGGGTTTGCTGTCCTCACTTTGTGGAATTACTTACATTCTCTGTGTCTAGCTATACCATGGGTTGTGAGGTGGATTAAATGCGTTAATACCCATAATGTGTTTAAAACAATGCCTAGCTTTTTTATGTGTTATATTAACTGTAATTCTTATACCATACTGCTTTTTAATCCTCACTGGAGGATATGTTTATTGATTTGAGTGAAAGGGTCAGAGAGACAGACAGAGAGACAGAGAGAGAGACATCAGTGTGAGAGAGAAACTTTGATCAATTTCCTCCCATATGCACCCCAAACGGGCATCAAACCCAAAACTTTTTGGTGCATGGGACCACACTCCAACAAACTGAGCCACCTGGCCAGGGCCACCATCCTGTTTTATTCAGTGATTAAAATGTAGCACAGTGAACAAGACTGTGATAATAACTTGCCTCTTTGTAGATGGATATTTGG
>PVKM010035306.1:0-15232 GCA_004027735.1 Carollia perspicillata | reverse complement strand
TATCCGTTCATTTGTTGATGGACACTTGGGCTATTTCCAAATCTTGGCTATTGTGAATGATGCCTCAGTGAACGTGAGTATGTAGCTGTCCCTTTGAGATACTGGTTTCAGTTTCTTTGCGTGCATACCCAGGAGTAGGATTCCCGGGTCATATGGTAGTTCTATTTTTAGTATTTCGAGGACCCCCCTACTGGTTTCCATAATGGCTGTTCCAGTTTACATGCCCACCAACAGTGTATACTTGTAAAGGTTCCCTTTTTTTCACATCTTGCCAACATTGCTCTCTCTTATCTTTTTTTTAAGAATCTGGATTTCTTTTTATTGCTTCTCTTATGTAAGTGTCTGATTTGAATGTTCCAGGTCAACAAGCCTCTATGCTTCATGCAGTCATCAGGAATCCAGGTACCTTACACTTTATCTCTGCCACTTAAGAGTGCAGACTGCAGACAAGTCTAGTCCATGAACTGCATGGTAACAGTGCCATGTGTTGAGTCATAACACCCTAACATGCGTAAGGTGACATCTCACTGTGGTTTTATTTTGCATTTTTCTGATGGTTAGTGGTATTGAACTACTGTTTGTATATATGTTGGCCATATGTCTTCTTTGGAAAGTGCCTATTCAGGATCTTTGCCCATTTTTTTTTTTACATTAGATTATTTTGTTTTTCTTCTATTGAGTTACCTGAGCTCTTCATATGCAGGGTCTGGCAGAAGTAAGGCTTGCTTGAGTGTGGTTGGTAGGGTACGTGAATGTCTCACATGAGATGGACAACAATTTGACCATTTCACCTAAAATGTTATGTGGTGTGTTTGAGTGTGATATTATTATGTTACTGAATTACATGCTTATGATTTTGTAATATAAAAGGGTCATTATTTGTGCCAGACCCTGTATTTTAGATATATGCTTTGCTAACATTTTCTCATATTCTGTATGTTGTCTTTTCAACTTACTGTTTTCTTTGCTGTGCAGAAGCTCTTTGGTTTAAGGTAGTCATGCTTGTTTTAATTTTTATTGCCTATGCTTTGTTGACTAAACCAAGAAATCATCACCTAGACCAATGTCAAGGATCATTTTTCTCTATGTTTTCTTCTAGAAGTGTTGTGGTTACAGGTCTTACATTTAAATCTTTGCTCCATTTCAAGTTAATTTTTGTGAGTGGTGTAAGGTAGGACTCCAGTTTCTTTCCTTTGCATGTAGATATTCTGTTTTCTGTCCTTTCCCTACTGTGTGTTTTGGTGTCCTTGTCAAAATAAGTTAATTATCTATATATGGGGGTTATGTATCAGTTCTCTTTTGTTCTACTAATTTATATGCCTATTTTTGTGCCATACTATTTTGTTTGCTATAGTTTTGTAGCATAGCTTGAAATGAGGAATTGTGATGCTTACAGCTTTGTTCTTATTCAGTATAACTTTGGTTATTTGGGGTCTTTTGTGGTTCCAAACAAATTTTATGACAGTTTTTCTATGTAGTGCCATTTTAGAAGTGCCATTGGGATTATGATTAGGATTGTACTGAATCAAAGGTCACTTTGGCTCATATGGACATTTTCACAATACTAATGCCCCCAATCTTGGAACATGAGATATCTTTCTTATTCTATTTTTATGTAAGATGTCATCAGTGAACAGATATGATATTACTTATTTCTTTCTGATATGGATGCCTTTTATTTCTTTTTCTGCCTAATTGCTCTGACTAGGACTTCCAGTACTATGATGAGCCAACCTTACATTTCTGAGATAAATCTCAGTTGATCATGGTGAATGATCCTTTAATGTGTTCTTGAATTTGGTTTGCTAATATTTTGCTGAGAATTGTTGCATCCATATTCATCAAGGATGTTGGTCTGTAATTTTCCTTTCTTGTAGTTTCTTTGTCTGACTTTGGAAGGCAGCTATGCTCACCACTGTACCACCAACGCCTTGACTTTGGTATCAGGGCAATATTGCCTTGTAAAATGAGTTTGGGAGTGTTCCTGCCTCTTTAAATTCTTTGAACACTTTGAGAAGTATTGCTGTTTTTTCTTTGTGTTTGGTACAGTTCACTACTGAAACCATCTGCTCCTGGGTTTTTCTGGGTTGGGGTGGGTTTTGATGGGTCTGTGCCTTGAACCACCTGGGGAATGAGGCTCACGGTAGTGGCAGTGCCCCTGGCAAGGATGGGAACTGAGGCCGGGGGGCAGGGCTTGGGACAGCAAGAGCCATCTCAGCAAAGACAGTTCAGAGTCTTGGCCAGGGCTGGGGGAAGGGGAGGGCTAGGCGGCAGCAGCATAGCCCAGTAGTGGCAGCCAAATTGTGACTATGGACCTGGAGGGCAGGGCTCTGGAGCAGGGGAGGCTACCCACGTCATGGTGGGAAAAGCCTGTCCTGGGGCTGAGCTGGGCAAAGAGCAGTGGCATCTCAGATCTCCTGCATGGTAAGGTGCTGTGGCACCGAACACCTGTGAGTGGGACATAGCATCCACCAGGGGCCTGAGGGCGACTCTCCCCTCAGCAACAGCTCAAGCATCTGGGAATAGATTCAGAGGGGGGTGGGCCTCCAGGCTGCTCAGTTGTGGGGATCAGCATGCTGAAGACCAGGGGAGACCTCCCCAGCAAGAGCTGCAGATGTCCTCAGTGGTGAGGCTCCCTGTTGGGGAACTTCCTCAGGTCTCCTGCTGGGGGACAGGGCGATGTGGGCAAAATGCTTTCTTACCTGTATGGCCATCCTCGAGTTTTGAGCTCTGCCAGGTTTTTGCTGCTTTTCTGTTGTCTAGAGCTTTTCCTGAGCTATGTTCTTCAGTCTGTCGCTTTTCCTTGTTTTTGTTTTTAAAGGGGTGATGAGCATTGGGACCTCTTAGCCCTCGATCTTGCTGAGGTCAACTCCTGAGGTGAATGAGGTCCTGGGAGATGAGCAGCTTTGCTCCATAATCGACTACAAGTTTGAGACTGGAAGTTTTATTCTGATTCTTCTCCCGATTTTTTCTGAGGAATTGATTATAATCTCGTAGGTGAAAAAACAACAAAGCAATTTTAAACTGAATATGAAATGTCTTGATTCTATTGTCTCAAAATATTTCGGCTTCCTGATTCATAGTAAAATTCCTTATTTTAATATAAAATATTAACATAGTCTTGCTGAGGAGCCATCATGCAAAGTTATAGAAGTGACACATGAATTGAGCATGATAGGATTATTTACTTGAAAGTGCCCTATGAACTAGTGATTGTGTGCTTTCAGTATTCAACCCAAAATAATTCACAAGTTACCGTTTTCTATGCATTTCTGATTTTTGTGCACTTTTTAATTTTTCTTCGTTATTTCTTTGTAGGCAGAATAACCAGAACATTACAAATAATACTGGAAGTTGTACCAGAAGAAGCTTGTCATAAATTATGAATTAATGCATTTGAAATCTTGGAATCTATCCTTGGCTGTGTTTCTGCCCAAAGGGCTAAAACAAAATATGGACATTCACTTCATTTTATGAAAACCCAGAGGATTGCAACTTGGGTGATGAACTAAAGGAATCAGTTATTTCTATTCATATCTTTTAGCATATTCAAACTGGTTTCTAAGAAATGTAGTTTTAACTCCATGTAGTTATAGAAAGCTGATATGCAACTGTACCATGAGTTCCTGTGATTCTCGAGTCCTGATACCTGCCCGTTGAGGTGAGGGGAAGAGACTGTGGAGTGGACAATTACTTCAGTGGTCTTTCTCTATAACATATCACAGTGAAGAACCTTCAAAAACGAAGACTGGGATGTTTTCTGTATATATGGGTTTTGTAAAAGCAGTTTTTACATTGTCAAGACGACCATACTGTGAAGAGTGTTTTCTGTTAATCTTGAGAAAGAAAAAAAAAAAGCATACATCATCATTATGGATGGAGGAAAGAAAGAAATTTCTTTTACGTGGCATTGCATTGCTTCCCTATAGATACCAACTTAGGTATCACTCCCCTTTTAAGGGATGATTCTCAGAGCATTTTGAACAAAGGACAGAAGGAATATGCCTGCTTTTTAGTGAATACTTTAAAAAAGAGCTTCTAGGAGCTGTTGCTTATGGGACAAATCCAGGAATTATGTTTAAGTAAAAACACTTGAGAATTTATTATGTTAGGATGTTTTTTTCACTTGTCATCAGGAAGCTCCAAGGTTGGGTTTTGTGTTGTTTCTACTGTAGCCTGCTTGATCAGGAAAGGATGTGACCTCTCTCCTACAGCAAAGCAACAGCCAGTTTGGTAAGCACCGCCATCTGTTTGATGAATAATGTACCCTTGATGAACACATCTAAATACGCGCATTTTCAAGTCTTCAAGTTACAGTATCAACATAAGACAAAAATCACCAAGAAAGAAAGTACCCCAAATATTATGCCCAACGCTATACTCATGTGTCTGCAGCGACAGGTATTCCGAACAGTTTTTTTATTTCATAGTTATTTTTACATGGTGATGAATTTTGACAGGTTGTATATTTCCTTTATACATTTTATATTCTGTTAAAATATCTCTTTGGATAAAACTGTCCAGATCCATTAGGAAAAGACATATATTTACATAAAAATTGAGGAAGAAATGTCACTGCTAAATAAGATTCACAACTGATGTTTCTAAAAACTTTCCACCTCTATATCTAGGCTTTGTCATTAGTTTCCTCACCATAATTATCATTCTACTTGCAAAAGAGATAACTGATAAAAAAAATCACTAAAAGAAGCAGAAACTGTGCATGCATGTGTATATCCAGACAGGTGTTATGCTAGGCTCAGAAAATATTGTGCAGTTTTCTACTGAGAGTAGTAGCACGATGCAATTTGTTATCTATTATTTACATACGACTAAAGTTAAGTAGTTCATCATAACCAGAGTGTGTTTCATCCTTTAATTTTTTTGTTCATTTGAAAATAAGGATTTTTGAAAGAAATACACTGATTAAAATCATCAAGACAAGATGCAGAGCTTACAGACAGTTGGCCAAAGTAGTAATGATAATTCATAATTTGAAGCAAATCCAAATTCCAAATTCCAATTTTTGCTCTTGATAACATTTACTATAAATCCAAGATTGACATTTTTTAGCCAAACCTAGTGTTTGGGTCCTTATGCAAATTCATAAAAAGTTTTCCTTTTTCTCTTACCATAAGGTTTCAAAATTTGATCTGTAGTCTCTATTTCCTATATCCATTTATCCATCTAGCTTCCCACCATTTTGTTGCTGGAGGTAAAAAATAAATTTCCTTTACATTCCTATATTTTTTATCTAAACCAGAAAACTTCTTGAATTTTTTTTTGTTTGTGTAAGGATTAAAAAAAGTAAAGTCACGTGGAGAGGTTTGTGTGGCGCTGGATGATTCCTGAGGTTAATGTGCTGATATCCACAGAGGTCTCTGCATCTTATTTATTTGCTTATTTTGGGTACTGGCTTCGCTTTCAATATATCATCGTACAGGCTAAGTAGAATACATATTCATTATTTTCCCCATCATTATCAAAATGATTTTTCATTATTGAATTTCTAGTACTATTGTAATACCATTTAACCAAACAGAAAATCAGTCAGTAATTTTTTAAGAAAGTAATGGATATTAAGTTATGTTTTATTTTTCAGCTGCATCATGACAAGACGTAGGGTTTTTGTGGTCAGAGAATCAGTATCTGTCATTGTTATTCAGGATGGCATAGTGTAGAAATGATCTCTGACTCCAGACCACACACATGTGTTAGGCCTGTGCATGCACACATGTGCTGTGCTAGCACCGTATCCCTGCCAGCGCTGCTGGCGCAGACTTAGGGCAGGTTGTTAGGGTATGTTAGAAGTGCGTGCCAGCCTATTTGACACTAAAATAACTATGTTGAAACAAATTTCCAGCTGTCTTATGTGTCTGATAAAATGTTTTCCCCAATTGCTATTTGATACACCAAGAGACGGTTAACCCGAGTATAGTTACATCGCTCAACAGAATGCTTCTTGAATGGTAATCAGTCTTCAGGAAACTTTAATTTTATCTGTTTTTACATTTATGTGATGATAAATGCAATCATAACTGAGAAAGGGAACATCTTTGACCTACAGTTGGTCTGTTATGATTAGGTAGGTTATGAAAGGATAGAAAACCAGAGATCAGAGTAGCAGGAAATGAAAGTAGTGTGTATTTGGAGGTAACAATATTTTGGGTGTAATTTGTTATGCAGTATAGTTGGAAAGATATTAAAAATCAATTGCCTGCTGCGCAAAGGTGGCTATCTGAACAAACTAATGAAACAGAGGCTTCAGCGCCTCTTACCCAGGCGTGCCCCTTCCAAGGTCTTGGACCTGATTTTGCATTGGGAATTATTAGGAATTTTCTTGAAGAAAGCCATCAAAATTATATAATTTCTGGCCCTATGTAATCAAATACTGCTTTGAGTAAAGTAAAACATTTCCATTACTTTTTCTATTAGAAATAAGCTTGGGGTATATTCGTGTGTGTGTGTGTGTGTATACATACACACACACACTATATATATATATAGAGAGAGAGAGAGAGGGAGTGAGAGAGAGGGAGAGTCCAGCACAAATAATGACCCCTTTTTATGAGCTGATAATCTATATGAATTCTCTTATTACAGAGTCATAAGCTTGTAATGCTGTAACATAACAATACCACACTCAAGCACTCCCTATGACATTTTCACTGAAATGGTCAAATTGCTGTCCATTTCATGCGAAACACTCACCTACCCTACCAACCTCATTCAAGGTCATTACTTTTGCTGAACCCTGTATTTTTCATTTGTATTGATTTAAGACGGGGAGAGAAGGAGAAGAGGAGGGAGGGAGGGAGAGAGAGAGAGAGAGAGAGAGAGGGAAAATGACTTGTTGTTTCACTCATTTATTGCTTTCCTTGGTTGCTTCTTGTATGTGCCCTGACCAGGGACCTAACCAGCTGCCTTGGTGTATCAGTACGACTCTCTGACCAACTGAGCTAACCAACCAAGGCCAAAATATGTTTTTAAATAAAGTTGTGAATTAATTGAGCTATCTATATACATGGCTTTTCCATAATATACATTATGTAATATATAAGGAGAGAGTTTCATCTCTGACATATTTTTGTCAGTTCTGAGTGATTAGAAAAACAATACATAGGATTCTAATTGTAGTTCTTTTTTTAGGTTGGAAAGAAATGTAGAGAGATTTGAGACTTGAGAGCAGATGAAATTGAATTTTACTTCATTGTAATCTTGCTTCATTTTACCCTGTGATACGCCGTGTGTTGGTGCCGATGATGTTTACAGTTACATCTGACTTTCCCGCCCAAAGTCAGAATTGAGCGTCTTGTTGTTTAAGTGCCTACAAGCTCATGGTGGCTATAAACTAGGGCAGAGAATGAGTCATTTTGACTGCTTTTGTTTACATTATTAATGTACAGGTAAAATAATTATTACCCATAAATGTTTTTTAGGACAATTTCTCTTGAATGGCATTTTTAATCTTTCTCAATATATGTAACACCTAAAAGTATAACCTCTAGGTGGTCTTCTTACTGTACTTAAAAGATATTTTAACAGCCATTTTTAAGAAATAATTTTTCTTTTTGTTGTATTTTTTCATATTAGTTGGTGTGAAAAGAGGAATGCTCAGTCTAGTTTTAGATTTGTTACAAATACACAGAGCCATGAAACGTGGTCTCACAGAAAGTGTGCCCGCTTTCCATATGCTGTGAGATCCTCCAAGGATATTAACATCCTTTACATCCTCCAAGGATATTAACTTGATCTCTTTGAACCATTTCTCTGATTTTTGGAACGAATCAATGATACCCTTGGTATTAATTGTTGGCGTTATGTCCTCAAGATAGGAGTGAGTTTACACAATTACCGATGTTCTCAGAGCGAAATTACCACTTAGGTTTACCTCCTTGGTAGCCTGCCCCCTGCCCCTCTCTGGTACTGAAGCCTTTGAATATCTCTGGGGGATGGTAACAGTCTCCAGATTGTTGTCTGTTACACGAGTGTTTTTCAGCTGAGTCGACCAAGGGCACGTGTCAATATCAGTAACCGCCTTAACGGTTTTATAGGTAACCATCCTCTCAAGAAACAGTGGAGCACTAGGCATGTGAACACCGTACAAAATGGATGCACTGGTTTGAAAGTGAACATACTTTCCCCCGCTCAACATATACACTACTGATTTTTTTTTTAAAGTAAGAGTTTCAAGTGATTTAATTTATTGGTTAGAAGACTTGCTTGCTGGATGCTTATGACCTCTCATTGCCACCTCTGCAGGCCACTCCGAAGGCTAGAGGAAAAATAAAAACTAATGCAGTTATCTCTTTTGCAGCAGTGACTGTATTTTGAGCACCTTGTGTGGCAGGGTATTTTGCACAGCATCTTGTGGGAAAACAGTGGGTCTTTGGATGTTACGGCTGTACCGGGTGGGTTGTGAAGTTAGACCTCACTTATGCCTGCTGAGGCTCCGGCGCATGCTCAGAAGCTCATTCATCTCACAGTGGGAAGCAATGCAATGTGGTTCCCAGGGTCCAGATTAGAACTATCTGATTTCAAAGGATTTCTTAGCTCTTTCCTCTAGCATTTCTCCTTCATTCCAAATTTCCATGTACTGACCAATGTGATATAAAAATATTATATTTAAGTAGAAAAATAGTTTGGAGAAATAAAATAGATTGTTTCAAATGAATGTATGCTTATATAGAATTGACCTATATTAAACTACTGTTTATATTCATAATTTTAGACACTACCACATAGCACTTTTTAATTTTTCTGGAAGCAAAAACAATACACGTAGTAATGTATTTATCACATGTAATTGTGATACATGTGATACATGTATCACAATACATGTAGTAATTGTGTTTATCACACAAACCATAAGAATCCTCCCAAAATTTTAAGTAGTCTGGGATTAGTTTGATTCTTTCCTCAGAGAAACATTTATGGTAACCTAGTAGTTTACCTTTGTGAATGTTGTTACTACTGCTATGACTCTGGAACTAAAGTATTAATACATAACATTTTAAAAACTGGGGTCTTCTTTTTACATTACTCACGTTTAGAGAATTGCATATCTCCTAACTCTTTGGGGCTGTTTTGGGCCACTGCCTGTGTTCAAAATGGCTGGTTATTTTGCAGACATGCATTGACCCCCGATTTCTCTGTCTTCCTAAACTGGCTGCAGCACACTAGTGAGGAGTTTGCAGTGGTGCCTCCCAACTATTTTGAGAATTGCAAACATAAACATCCGATGTGGTTAGAGTGCATTGCTTCGTGCTATGAAATAGAGTGTCTCCAGGCCAACCCGGGGAACAGACATGTGGTTGTGTTTCCCTGATGTTAAATGCTGGCTCCCCGTGGCTTTGTAGTCAGCATGAGTCAGAGAAAGGCAAGTCACGCGGCCACCTGGACTGAACGCTGGGAGAACTTAATTTGTCCTAGTTTTCTGATAAAGATTTGACTCAAGATTTCACAGAGCTCATTTTTTGCTTATCACAGAGTGGAGTAGGTGGTAGTGATGCACTGGTAGACATGGTTTTTAGTTACTGACCCAGAATTCATCTCATGTTTTTTATAGTAAGTATGTCTGCATTTACTTTATGAAAATGGGTTTAGTGAGCTTTGTGTTAAAAATTTGACTTGGTCACCATAACTTCTTTTTCAGTTATCAAAGGGTAGAACAATTTGTATGTGTGTTGATATGTTCATATTAACATCTCCTTAGGTACCATAGATGAATGTATTTAAATGCCTTTTATAGTTTGTGTCAAGCATCCATAATTTGCTCTGATGGAATCATTTTAGCCCAGTGGGAAAGTGGGGCTTGGGTCCCTCTGGGGGGTTGTGCTGGCAGTCGTGTCTTTGATCTGTGCTTAGATTGTAATTTATCGACCAGGTATACTTCTTAATGTGGATCTGGAATACATCTGTTATCACTCTGTACCCTTCCCCTCATTGGGGGACTTGGGCAGGGAAATGCTGGATTTGGCCTGGTGATCTCAGATACAGGAACGGAGAAATCCAGCTGAGGAACAGTGAGCCTCAGTTTCCTAAACGGTCCTCATCTGTGCCGGGTTTCTTCACCTTGGCGTTGTGATGGTGAAACATGGTAAAGAGGATCGTGCGCATTTTATACACATTTTACACAACGTCTTGTGTAGATAAATTCTTAAAAGCAAAACTCCTTTTCTGCACCTACACTCCAGCCGAATTGGGAATACAAAGATATGTAACAGTGAGAATGTAAGTGGTGCAGAGGGACTTTCATCTGTGGATTGTGTTGCATTTCTTCGGGTTCTCTGGCACCGATGCCTGTACCAGCATGTGACGTGTGAAATAAAATGGATTTTTCTGCAGCTTAATGATTTCCTTCTGGGGAGAGTTCTGGTGCAGAAATCACGCTGCCAGATGGTGTTTATGGGCTATTTGTGTAAGTGGTAAGACACTATGAAATAAGTGTGATTTCATCTGGTGGAAACTCTTGACGCATATGTTTTTTGTATGGAATACATTTTGGTGCAATATGATGTCACTCAATTTTGCATTGAATTTAATGTCATTGTGTTAATGTATATGTATACTTGTCATGCTTCTAGTGGCTTCAGTTTTTGTATGTATATTTTTGTACATATTTTTACTTGAAAACATTTGAAACGGAAATTAAATAAACATTTGATAGTTTACATAATAAAAGTCATGTTCTGGGTTTTTTTTAAAGTGCAGTACATTTCATTAAATGGAAGGTGTGGGCTCTTTCATTGATTCTGTGACTTTGTCCGTGTCTCCCACTTATCAGCAATTTCCTGCACTAAAAACTTAAAGAGTTGGCGGATTCAGTAAGCAATGCAGGAATTCTTCTTCCTTGTGACCTGTATCCATCTGTCCTCTGGTGCCAAATATTTAGCAACTTTTTCCTTCTGTTTTCACTTGTCCTAGTTCAGTCTTCTGATTTCTTGCCTCTTAACAGAAGTCTCATGTCTTGTGTCTCTCTCTTTGTCTTCACATGTTTCCCCAGAATGTTCTTTCTAAAACAGAAATACTGTAGTAATCACTAATGGTTTCACATTTTTTTTCCCCTGGGTAGATAAAAACCAAACTCCTCCATCTAACACACGGGGCTTTCCATAATCCACCACCTTTCTTTTTCCAACTACAAGTGACCACTTCTATATTTTCTGTGGCCATATTGAATGTCTCTTTTGGTAGTTTAACAAAGAAAAGGTGCCATTGTTTCATTTGACCCACACAAGTTCTTACAAGGATTGTATATTTCCTCCCTCATTCCTACCTCCTGCTCCCCACATAGGAAACTCAAACTTATTTGAGACTAAATTCAAAAAACTTTCTTCCAGGAAATTTCCCCAAGCTGGTTCAGAACCTTACTCCTGAACACTTTCATTATCTAGAGCACACCATTTTACGTATCTGTTGGCCATTAGTATAACTTTTTGAAAAACGTCCATTCAGGTCCTCTGCCCATTGTCAAAGTAATTTTTTAATGGATTTTTGATTCTATTGAGTTATATGTGTTTATATGTTGTACATATTAACCCCTTGTCAGATATATGGTTTGTAAATATTTCTCCTATTCCACAGGTTGCCTTTTCATTTTGTTGATTGTTTCTTTTATTGTGCAGAAGCTTTTCAGTTTAACGTTGTCCACTTGTCTATTTTTTCCTTTTGTTGCTTTTGCTTTTAGTGTCCTCTACAAAAAATCATTGCTGAGACCAAGGTCAAGGAGATTTTTCTCCATTTTCTTCTAGAAGTGTTATTGTTTCAGGTTTTACATTTATGTCTTTAATCTATATTAAATTTTTTTTGGTAAGTTGTGTAAGATAGGGGTTCAATTTCATCCTTTGCAAATGGATGTCCGGTTTTCCCATCACCACTTTCTGAGGACTATTCTTTTTCTCCAATGAGCATTCTAGATTCCTTTGTCAAATGCTGGTGGACTGTACCTGTTTCTGCGTGCCTCTATTTCTGGACACTAGATTCTATTCCATTGATCTATGTGTCTCTTTTATGCCAGTACCATCCTGCTCGATTACGAGAGCTTCGAATGCAGCACAAAATCAGGAAGCGCAGTGTCTCCAACCCTGTTCTTCTTTCTCAAGAGGGCTTTGGCTATTTGGGATCTTTTGTGATTCCATAAATTTTAGATTTTTTTTCTCTATTTCTGTGAAAAATATTATGGACATTTTAATATGTATTGCATTGAATCTATAGATCACTTGGAACTGTATGGACATTTTAATGATGTTAGTTCTTCTGATCCATGAACATGAGAAGAATTTTCCTTTATTTGCGTCTTCAGTTTCTTTTATCATCCTCTTATAGTTTGAAGTGTGTAGATCTTTCACCTCATTTAAATTTATTTCTAAGTACTTCACTGTTTTTGATGCTATTGTGAATAGGATTGTTTTCGTTATTTCTTTTTCAGATAGTTTGTTGTTAGTGTACAGAAGCAGAATAGATTTTTGTATGCTGATTGTGTATTTTGCAACTTTACTGAATTCATTTATTAGATCTAGTAGTTTTTTAGTAGAGTATTTAAAGTTTACTAAATATATGGTCATGTCCCCTGCAAACGAAGACAATTTTACTTCTTTCCTGACTTGGATTCCTTTTAATTCTCTTTCTTTTCTAACTGCTCTGGTTAGGATTTCTAGCACTGTGTTGAATAGGAGTGGTGAGAGAGAGCATCTTTGATTATTCCTGATCTTAGAGGTAAAGCTGTCAAACATCTTTATTATGTTGAGGTATATCCCTTTTGTACCCAATTTTGAGTGTTTATAATATATTATAAAAGGATGTTCTATTTTGTCAGATGCTTTCTCTGCACCTATTGATAAGATCACATGATTTTTATGATTCATTCTATTAATGTGCTCTATCATAATCACTGATTTGCATATATTGTCCCAACTTCACATCCCAGGAATAAGTCCCACTAAGTTGTTGTGTATAGTGCTTTTAATATGCTGTTGAATTTGAGTTGCTATGTTTTGTTGAGAATTTATGAATCTATATTTACCAGGCTGAGCTCCCCAGCCAGATGGTATCACTGGCTGGACTCTGTTCAGTCTGGGTAGGCAGCTGGGTGGGCTCCACTCTTGTGCCAGTTCTCCTGCTGTTGTTCCTGGGGGGGTGGAGCTGCCCACTGCATTCTGCATTTGGGTGTGGCTGAAGGCTGTGCCGCAAGGTCAGGCCGGTTTGCTGTCCTGGCTTCCTGGATGGGTGGGGCCACAGGCTATGCTCCGTGATTGGGCAAGGTGACTAGCTGGGCTCTCTACCTGGAAGAGGCCACTTGCTAGGCTCAGCAGTTGAGAATTACTGTAGACTCAGGCTTCAAGGCTGCCTGAGGTTGCTTTTTGGGCTCCCATGCGGAGGGGGTGGATGTTACACTCCGCAGTTGGGCAAGGCTGTAGGATGGGCTCCACAGATGCTCAAGTCCTCTGGCCAGGCTTGCTGATCAGGCAGGGCTAGAAGCCATGCCCAGCAGTTGAGTGGAGCTGCCAACTTGCTTCGCTGTCAGTCTGGGTGGGGCTGTAAAATGGGCTCTGCCACTGGGACCCACTGGGACCCACTGGGACCCAAAGTGAGCAGAACTGCCGACCAAGCTCCCTAGTCAGACAGGGCCACTGACTTGGGTCCGCAGATAGGCAGAGCTGTTGTCTGGATCTGAGGTCAGGCTGCGTTGGCAGCAGGAGCACCGTCTGCCAAGATCTACACCCCTGTTACTGTGAGCCCTTCTCTTCTCTCCCTGTAACCATTCCCCAGGGACCCCCATGAGGCAGTACCTAAGTGTGTTTCCCAGGAAGCTTCCTGGAATGTGGGGAAGCCAGGTGTCTACCTCTGGCTCTCCTCTGCCCACCGGAGAAATTGCAGTTGGGGAGCCCCCTGGCATTGCTCTAGCCTGAAGGAGGGGAGATGAGGTCAAAGTGAAACCTTTCCTCTGACCCTACTAGTGCAGTTTTTTCTTGGGTTTTGCGTTCCAAGGTGCATGCTTTAGCCTCACCCCCAGGTTCTTGGATCTTCGCAGAAACGTCTTGCCTCTGAGTCGTTGCCAGTTGCTCTTTCTTGGAGGGAAACTAAAGTCAGGAGCCATCTATTTTGCCGTCTTGCTCTGATACAGTTTTTATGCTCAGGTTTCCTGTACCCGATGTTCCATCTTCGGGTGTTTCTTTGTGCACTTTTAGTGACATATTGATTTCCTTAAAAGAATAATTTGATATCATCCAGGTGTGCCTAATGATAAGAAAAGGTTAATGTAGAAAGTCTATGATTATTAGTTAAACACTTTCTCAAATTAAAGCTCTCAGATTTCAGTGAGAGAATATTGAATCAAAGGACTGAAAGGGCAGAAGAAATTGAACAATGGTTCAATTTTGTAATAGATGTTATTTATCATTTTTATTAAACTTTGTATTAGCCATGTGCTTTGCACTGACTCGGATACTGCTCACCATTGTCTGTGAATAAGACAGATGACAAGTCTTGCTTCCATTTTTAGATTAAGAGAAGGAGTCCAAAATAGCTCAAGTGGCTTGCTTGGAGCAACAGAGAAAGTCAAAGAGGTCAGGTTAGAAATTCCGGTGATCAAATCACTCTTAAATTTCAGACTGTTTAGTTGAACCATCTCTTAGGTGAAGACAATTACTTTTTTATTTATAAGTCAATCAGTCATTAAATATTTACTTTGTCTCTCCTATGCAATTAACACTGAAAGCTATGGTATGGGAAGCATACCCTGATTCCTCAGCTCTAGGAACGCACAGTGAGACAAAGAAGAATAATAAGCCACAGCACACACCAATTAATACAGTGTGTTCTTAGCTGGGAAACTGTGCGGTGCAACTGGAAATGCATGAAACGATAAAAGCACTGGGCTTTTCACTAGACTTTAAACATTTGGAGGAGATGACCAGGAGGGTAGAAGGTGATTCTGGATGTGTGTGAGGTTTACAATTTGAGAAAAGGCATGTATGCAGAGCAAACCATGATTTCGGTTCATAAGAGTTACATGTAAGGAGAGCCGAGGATAACAAATAGACAAATGTCGACTGTATCATGTCTGCTTCTGGCATGTCCTTTAAATCGAGAGAATGAGTTTGATCTGGAGACGGAAGCCCCCAGAAACCTCTTTGAAGGAAATACCATCCATGGTCAAAGCGGCAACTGAGGAAGGTTATGTCGTCAGCTCTGCTACAGAGGAACAGCTGATGAGGGAAAACCTGGGGTC
>PVKM010035305.1:0-15244 GCA_004027735.1 Carollia perspicillata | reverse complement strand
CCATTATTATTTGAGATCATACTATTTTACCATCTAGAGTGATTTGTCCATTAATTAAGTCTTATTTGATAAATATATTGATGTAAAAATTCATTATAGTATTAATACCACTTGCTTAAAATTTTGCCTGGGCCATAGTGCTACCAAAAATATGTGGAATTATCCATGTATTTATTATTTCCATTGTCATATAATGGAAAAGAAAATTGAATTTAAGTGTTTTACAAAAATGTTTCCATTTAATTGAGAAAATAGATTTTCCATTAGTTTTTTTAAAGGAAACTGAATTCTTCAAATCTTAGACTGTAAAAAATGATAATACACCTGTTGGTGGGAATTCAACAGGTATTTACCAAATATTAGTGATTTTGACACTGTAAAATTTGAACACAAAATCATTAAAATAAGGGAACTTGAGCTAAATGGCTATCCCGTTTATCCCGCCTTGAGTCATGTGTGTGGGCCGTGGTGGCAGACTGCCTGGCTTTGAACCCTGATGAGTTTTCACTAGTTGTGTAATCTTGGACCACATACTTCAACTCCAAGTGCCTCAATGTAATTAATTACCTATAACGTTTACTCGACAGTAGTTTCTAAGTTGGGAGATACAACAATTAATGATCTTAGTTAGTACAATGTTTCACACATAATAAGCATTGGATAAATGTTACCTAATACTTAGATCAGGATAAACTAAAATAACAAAACTCTTGTTTCCTTCCATATGTCACTTTTCTTCTAAAATGGCACATATTCCTGGACCTGTTGCAGGATATAAGGCGAGTAATGTAGCAAACTGTCTCATGTAAAGTTGAACTGGGGAATGAATAAAATGTACATTATTGATCTAAGGGTGGTAAGCATGCAAGGAAGATAAATTAACTTTCTTTTTTCTTGGGCCAGATTATTTTAGAAATGATTTTATTTTAAAAATATATTAATAAAGAGATTTTAATGAATCAAATTCAGTGGATCATTTGTTTTGGTCTTTCAAATCCCACGTGCTTTGCAACTTAAGTATTGTTTTGGTAGGTAAGCAGGTAAATCTCTGTGTCTTTTCAACCCAAGTGTAATTACAGTTGGAAATTTAAAACAGGAGAAAACTTTATTCTTGGTGCTAACTGGAAATGGTCTAGAATGATCAAAAAGGAAAATGTGTATAAATCTCTTAAAATCATCTTAAATGTTTTTAAAGTATGTATTGTCTTTTTTGTGTGTGTGTGTGTGTGAGAGAGAGAGAGATGATTGTGATGATAATGGTATACCAGAAAATAAGAATTCAAACAAATGTAACTATAAGTCAATGGCTACATTGCAATTAGAAGAAATAATTCATTCCATATTTAACAATGTAATGGCATTTATGGGACCTCTGATGTTTTGAAAAAAATATAGTTTATAGAATCTAGCCTTTAATTACTATTTAAATTTAATTAAGTAAAAACATGCCTTATAATATAGGCAGAATGAGATACGGTGCTTTTAAGTTGGGTATTCAATTAGAAGTGCTTTAATGTAAGACATTTGTAAATTTTAACAAATTATTCCATTTGTATTTGGATAACTTCTCCCAATCTACTGCTACATAGCTTCAAAGATTTTTGTGTACCCTGCAGCCTTAACACCGCTATTTCAATATATTAATTTATAACTTCTTGAAGGGTGCTTTCATGTTCCTTCTAATTCAGATCCCCAAATTCATTTGTTTATCCGAAGCAAAGCTTATACAATGAATCCTAGTATCAACTGAAAATTAAGAACATCTTCATGTATGAATTCCTGTCACTGAAAGACAGTTCCATATTATGTATTTTCAAGATCTGTAATTCACAAAATTGTATATTGGGAAGAGATCCTCTTCATCTTCCTCACCTCTTCTTCCAGCCTTCATCTATCCCATTAACTAGGCTGTTGTGACTTTTGTTTCCCACATGGAGGAGACTCTCTGTTAACCCTGCCCTACTCTTCCTCACAACTTATTCTCAGGAAAATTTTTGAAAAATTATATTTACGCTATTATTATTATTACAAATGGCTGACAAAACTTCAATTAGCTGCTTCTAAACAGCCTTCTTGGTTTAAAGGAGAAAGATTTGTATCAAAAATAGATAATAGTGGAATTTTAAAAATTTGATTTATTTACTGATTTTATTTTTGAGGGGGGTAGGATCATTACTTGTACTTTCTGCAGTCATGACATAGAACTGAATTCTGCCTTTTCTGCATGTACACTTAAAGCACATACTTTTTCTTTTTACCATTTTTAAAAGCTGTTCACTAATAGGAAACAGATGGATTAATTTCCCATCTGCTTAAAATGGTGGGGTCCAGCCATTAACAGTGGTGATTATACTTTATACATGAAAACACGGAATGTTGTCCTGTCAACTTGGGAGTAATCAATGAGCACAAAGAACTGAAGGTTAACACAGAGCCGGGAAAACAGATCATCTAGATTAATTTTGTATGTACTATGCAATATAGAAAACCTTATATATTTTTCTCAGTGTAAAAAGAAGCCTTCAGAAACACAAAATACAAAATACAAAACACAGAATACAAAATACAAAAAGCTGGTATTTAACATCCAACATAATTAACATTTTTGTTGAATTGCTTATTTTTTATACGTATGGGTTAGTGAAGTTGAGATCATATTGATTTTCTATGTTGCTTTTAAAAATTCATATTTCTCAATAAACATGTTACTTTAAACTCATTTATCATTGACCACATCAATCATCTATAAGATCTATTTTATGTATAGGTATAAATAACAAAATGAAGCTTTACAGTGATTTTTTTCAAATAGTTGATTGTATAGTGCTTTTCCTCACATTACAATTTCTTCCCCACTGATTTATGAAAATTCTTTATCATACATAAAATGCATCAAACTTTTTGACATTGTTTCTAGATGGTCTGTTTTGTTCTTTGGGTGAGTCTGTTTTTATTTGGATCGTTCAAATTATGTAGGGAATTAGTTTTTTAATTAGCCTTTATCATTGATGATTTTGGGTTCATCTTTATAGTAATGTATTTTGAGAAAAAATTAAACATTGCTTTATTCATTAAATATGAGCATATTAAATCCTCTCTTAATCATATGTATATTTTTAGACTGAGTAAATACGAGCATCCTGAGAAACACAGCCCATTCACTAACAAAAAGTGTGTATAAACACAGGCTTTTGAAGGTTCCTTTGCAAGTGTAGGGCCTCCAGAGTCCAGTTATTTTATTTTCAAACCAGACAACTTTTAGGAAAAATTTAAAAATTGGAAATTGAGGAGAAATGCTGAAAAAGGAGGATTTTTCCCCCTTTGTCTTCATCAGTGGTCCTATCAGACTTATTTCTGCCCAATGAATAGCAGGAAGGGAAGATGAGAGCTGATTATTCATCATCACTCTTATTTTTATTTCAGTTGACCCAATTTAGAAGTAAGAAAAATAATTTCTGGCTATTTATATGGGCCATTCTGCTGTTTTTATGTTGGTCTTAAGTTAACATGACATTAGTGGTCAGCAGTTTTGATGAATATATTGTTTTAGCTTGTGTTAGTAAATGTTACTACACTGAAATACAAAAATGATTTTTTATTGCATCCCCTAATTTTAATGGTATCTGCCCATATGTATATGCTTCATTAGCAATAGCATATCAACTGGTAATGTAAAATAATGATATTTGGCATGTTATTTGTTTATATTTGTGTTATTAACTTTGCCTCTGCTATTTGGCTTAGATTTAGAGAATTCTGATGAGAATCTATCAATAACTTACTTTCTCTAAACATCACCTATGTGTGGTTTTAACAATATCCATTGGTTTTAAGGTAGCTGTATTCATAAGCTTTTTTGTTTTAATTTTCTTGTATTAATTTATAAATGCTAAGTCCTACTAAATAGGTTTGTATTAACAATTAATGCTAGCAACATATGGAGTATCATTTTAATCATAATAATTTGGCCAGATAGGGTGATTTTGCACAAGCTGCAAGAAGAATTCTACTTCCATGTCATAAAATAATGTTTTCTTTTTTGTGTGTGCATCTTCACAATTTCTGCTAAAAATAGGGCAGTAAAGGCTGATACATGGCATTTTGGGAATAAAGAAGAATTGGCTCAGAGCTGCCAACCTAAAATTCTATTTGAAAGTAACTTCTTGAAAGTAAGGCTTGAGTGCTTTCTGTATCTAGCAAATCTCTTGGCTAAATGTCATTATTTTTGTGTTTTAATAATGTATGTTTGCTGATTACAGGATAACAATAATAGGTTCAATTTGCACTTATCTGGTTATATTTGAGAAATTAAAGATTTATTTCTCTAAGTAGCCATTATTAAGAGGTGAGTGAGAGACTCAAGAGCTCAGAAGATGGGGCATAGCTTTTTCTTGTACTCCGGGTTCTGGAAAGGGCTCTGGTAGACTACTTTATAACGCAATCATTGATCTTGACCTTTCACTGCCTTTTGTGGCCTGCCCTTTTCCATCAGTTGTTGAGATAATTTGGATCTCTCCCATTAAGTCTTCTAAGTTCCTGTATTTTAGACTTACCTGTCCTACCTTGAACATTTCCCTGTGATGGATCTCATGAGCTCCTGTTATCTCCTTCAGTAAATCTTCTTGGCAGATATTTATGTAATTGACTTAATGTGAAAAGCAGTAATCCATTTGTAGGACAGATTAATCCAGGTGTGATTCAATTCCATGTGAGCTATAATTTCCTCAAATCAGACACAGCAAGAACAACTTTCGATACTAAGAAATAACTCTTTTTCATCTGATAGAAATTTTATCTAGACTGGGTTATCTTTATTGCTAAAACAATGCATGTACCCATAAGCATTTTAACCTGTAGTTAGAGTTACTAATTATTTTTCACTTTTAAAACTCTGCATGAAGTCTGACACAAGCTGGTTTCAGCCTCCACACTTTAGTTTTTGGTGATGAAACTGTTACCAAACAGCAGCTGGAGTCCTGCTGCCTGCCTTCACCCTCTAGGCGAAACTGCAGAGGGAAAGGTTTGGCGATGAAAGAAAGGAGTCTTTATTCAAAAGCTCTTTAGCCATAAGAATTTCACATGTTCCCAGGACAATTATCATTCACTGATGAACAGAGGATTAGAAATATTTGAGCATTTTATTTGTTTTGATATATTATTGTTTATTTGTTTTTCCTTTGTTTTTGGCCCGAGGAATATAACGCTGAATACAAACGGGGTTTCTTTTTGTAGTTAATATTATCTTTAAAAAAGGTATAAAATTATCGAAGTGACATTGCTTAATATATAATTTTATTACATTTGTTATATATTTTATTAGATAAAGTGTCCATTTCTGTGATGCATCATCTGTATATTGCACGGTACCTACCACCCAAAGTCAATCATCTTCCCTCACCATACATTCTACCCCCTCTACCTGCCACTAGCCCCCATCGCCCTTTCCACGTGGTGACTACGATACTGTTGTCTGCACCGATGAGTTGATGTTTGTTTGCCTTGTCTGTTCATTTGTTGCTTTCAGTTTTATATTCTACATATGAATTAAATCATATGGTTATTGACTTTTTCTGTCTGATGTTTTGCTTAGCAGATATTCCCAGGATCCATCCATGTTGGTGCAAATGGCAGTATTTCTACTTATGGCAGAGTAGTATTCCATAGTATATATATATGTACCACATCTTCTTTATCCAGTCATCTGTCCGGAGACATTCTTTTGTTTCCATCTCTTGGTCACCATGAATAATACTGCAGTGAACATAGGGGTGAAGACCTTCAGAATGCTTTTTACATGAAAGTTTTAAGAAGTGAATTTCTCAACCATTTACCTTTTGAAGATATCCTTGGATAAATCGGTGATATAGCAAAGATAAAATATGAGAATATAATGATCTATAGATTTCAGTATGAACTTGAATAAGAGACTTATGGAAATATGTAGTTTTATGAAAGCCTGTGAAATTCAGAGTGGTTTGAAGAGGCACACTGAGGTAATACAGAGAAACATTAAAGACCAAACATAAATAGACATCCATTTTTATTTCAGACCATATAAATGTGTTAATGTTTATGGAAAAATTATGGTTATGATATATTCAAAATTACCTGAAAATGAAAAACATCTTGTATTAAAAATTTTTAACCAGCTTTTCTTATATACATCTGTTGTCTCTTATTACTAACTTGAATTTCCCTGTAAACCATAAAAGCCATATCAAAGAGGATCCTATGGTCTACTGTATGGTTTACTGAGCAGATAAATTAAGCATTTTTGTGTTAACATTTATAATAATTAAAGAAGGGGAAGAGGTATGAAGGACCCATGGACAAGGACAGTAAGGGGAAGGATTGAATGTGGAGTGAGGGGTGAGCGGGGCAGGGGAGAGCAATGGGGGGAAATGGGGACAACAGTAATTAAACAACACTAAACAATTTAAAAAGGAAATTTTAATAAAAAAGAAAAAAACTTTCTAATTATATCTACTCAGAAGTTTATACACCACATGAATAATTTCCTAGTATTCTCTTTTAATATGCTAGATTTAACTTGGCTTTATAGAGAGAATAATATCATGGTAACTTAACTATTTTTATGTCCAGGGTTTTAAAATACATTAGAATCCAACTATTACTTTTCAGTGTTACACTACTTGGATCCTATAAACCCTTAGTATCATTTAATTTACTTTTGACAGAAACAACATTTATCATATTTTAGAATTCAGGAACTTTTTGTTTATTATTTTTGTAGTCATTTTATATTTTAAAATATGTAGGATATAATTTTGAGCTCAGTCTTCTTTGGGTGAAAGTCTAAAACAGAAGACCAGCTCAGATAGGTTTGAACTTTTGGGTTGAATCAAGACACTCAGAAATTAGCCAGTGGCATTCTAGCTTGATTGGCTCCTATCCCAAGTCTATCCAGTTATTAGCTGACACAGGACAAGAAGTTCGACCATTAAAATGCAGGTGTTTTTAATTCCTTAAAGCTCTTGAAACTACTTAGGACTAACAGCTGGTGATATATTTCAATTTTTTTCCATGTCTCTTTGAAATGTGTTTAGTTTTAATGGAAAAAATGAATGCTTTAGTGGTTTTTAAAATGTTTTTCAAGTGAATCTATTTTGTTAAATATGTATGATTATTTTGGTGAGGGTCTTTAATTGACCTCAGAAACCAACTTGATAAGATCTATAAGCAGTTGTATCTTTTCACTAGGGAGCACTTAGAATTTTGTCTTTCTTTTATTTTCTTCAGATAATTTTCTGTGATTGCCACCTATCAAAGTAACTCACCAGATTTTGGTTATAGTTAAGGCTATAAAACATGAGCAAATGATTCTTTCATTAATGGTACATGTCCCCTGTCTTTTTGCTTTGAATACCAAATGGCAAATGCGGAATTGTGAAGTGTATGTTTCAGACAGTGTCTGGGATGATCAAGAACATTCTCTTACTCGAAATAGATATTTTTTTGTTTGTTTTTGAAATATCACCTTTTGTTAGTTGTTTTATGATTTTTCAAATATCTAGTAACAGTTCATCTGATTTTCCCAATTGGCTTATACCGTTAAGCACTTGAATAAATAGAAATCAATACATCATTGCTCTGTCAAGTTTCCCCATGAAGAAAGGCTAGTTTAGAAGATTTTAATGGCTGCTATGGCTCAGATTAGTGGACACTGTGTTGTGTTATTTGATCCTCATTCTGGGGCTTGGAGATGTCTGTCTATCTTATCTGGGCATCTTATCTGGGCATGCTTACGAGTAATTGGGCCCTATTCTTAGAAGATTTCTATCAAAGGTAATTTTATTTCATTAAAGTTTAATAGTTCCTCTGATAGATATCTAATTACTTCCTGGGTAACAAATTTTTTTCCACATATGACTCTAGGATATACTAAATTTTGCTTATATAGTAGGTTTTATCTGTCAAGTACTGTGAGAATGTTGACAACTCAAAGTGTTAGGATATATCTATCCATCTCTCTCTTTCTTTTTCTCTGAATGACCTCTAAAGTAAAAAATAATGAATGTATTGTATCTATTAGATGGTAGAAATATTACAAGGGTATAAGAGAAATGTTATTTAATAGTGAATTATCTTCAAATTTCATATGATATTTTTGCAGTTATAAAGTACTAACCTAGACATACTCAAGAAATATAGGTCATAACCAGTATTATAATGTGTTTGATTCATATTTAATAATATTCTGAATTGATCTTCTACATCTAATGTCACCAAAATGGTATTGAAATTAAATAGTAGAAAGTTTAGAAACAGATATCTAAGGAACTTTTTAATTACTGAAAGTTTATCTGTCACCTTCATGTATGGTTTGATTGTATGATTATGATTTTAGTAAGTCATTTTGTTATTGATATTAAATATTTTAGGACCATAATGTATTTAAAAAGAAAGCTCAGTTTTGGATTTCAAACTTAAACTATCACATCTGTAGTTGCATTTCACTATTACTGTATAGTTCTTGGGTATTTGAGAATTAATACGTTTCACTATAAGTTTCTACCACAAAGTAACAAGATAAATATAGGGCAGCTACTTTGTTTTCATTAAAATGTTCTTCCTTGGTAATTGAATGGAAAATAGCTAAATGCAAGGCATAAAGTTTATTTCTCCTCCAGTGTGGGATTTTGTTTTGTTTATATTGTTATTTATTTTGTATACATTTTGATCTCCCTTACAAGATGGTGAATTTATGAAGGAAAAACAGAGTACTCTCTACTTCCCTAACCTTTCACACAGTATTTAGTACAATGAAGTATTCTTAGTAAATTTTAGTTGAAATGAGCCATGACTCACAAGGTGGTAAACATTTGCTCCATGCCATTTTATAATGAATTTTAGTTTAACTTGATTTCAGTAACAGTGTATTTTTCATCAGCATACTGGATATTCAGAAGTTTGGGCTAATTGGTATCATTTTCAGTTGTAAATATTGTTCTACTTACATTGTGGCTCAGAGATGAAAATGACATTATCCCTTCATTTAAGTGATACTTCCAATGTATCAGTGGCTGATGGGGACACTGTATCCAGAGACACTAAACCTGGTACCTTACCAGTTGTCTAGGTGAGTGGCAATAAAAATCAGAAATAGTATGGTGAAATGGAAATGGAAAGGATTATAATAGACTACAAAGTGACAAAGATGAAAAATTCAAATGCATTTTGCAACTGATTTTGATGTTGAAGATACAGGGAAGGGAAGACTCAAGAATAATGGATTTCCACGTTTGGGTAATAGAGAATTTTGGTGTCCTTGTCAGAGAACACAGGGAATGGCTATGTAGTAGAGCTTTTCGTTAGTTTAAATAAATTTGAATTTGAGGCAACAGCAAGTGGAAGGATGTACATACAGACCCAGATACAAAAAAAATTGCAACTCTGGAGATGTGTAAGATCTGAATATCAGTTTTGAGAGTTATAAAATGTTGTGACTGAATAAAAACTGGCACAAAGCTTGATTTTGTAGCTGAAAAAAGTGAGTCCCAGAAGAATGAAGTAATATGGCTAAGGTCCCAGAGATCCTGGCAAAGTGAAAACTAAAATCCTCATCTCTTCTCAATCCATTTTTTTTCTAGTTTCTTACATGTAATTAAAGATATAGAAAAAATACAATGTTTTTGGTGAGGAATGCAGTAAAAGAAGAGTCCAGGGAGCTAATTTAGATGCAGAAGAAAGAGAACACTAAATATTTTAAATAATAATATTCTAAAAATCAAGAAAGAATAGGTGTTTCATTATTTTTTAGGGTCTAGCAGTTTTATGAAGTCTTATCTTTATTTCAGATAGTTGAGTTATTAATGTAAGATAGTATTCTTCATAAAAGAAGTGTTCCCATAATTGAAATTTTTTCACGTATCAGGATTTTCTCTTCCTTTTTTAAAATAAGACTTATAGAACTCATAACAACAAAGCATTACAACAAAACCTTTATAATGTAATATTTTAATGGTTAGGGAGCCATGATAAATTGTTAATTTTTTTGAGAAAAAAAACTTCCTCAACTTGCATTAAGCTGTTATTTTAATCAAGAAAAATTACCTAATTAAACTGAAAGAATTTGAATAAAAGAATCTGTTTGAATCCAAGTGGATTATTCTCCATGTAAAACATATGCAGTAGTTAATAGATTTCCTTTTACATTCCAGGTAGTCTTAAGGAACCATGGGTAGGATCATATTCTAAATTTGGGTATATGTAATTGTTGTGAATATTCTTATAAAGTATTTTCTTTAATTGTTCATTTTCAAATAACGTGACCAAACAAAGATCATTACAACCTTTATGTATTTCTTTGGAAGTTAATTTAATCAGAGAGAAAGTATAGTTCTCACTCTTTGTTCTTTCCCATACCCATGATGGAAAGCTTCTTTTCAATGATAGTAGAAATTGCTGATGTATTAAAGTAACAACACTTTATTATTATCCAGTTAGGAAGCTCTGTTATTGATTTATCTCTCCAAAAAGAGAAAAACAGAAAGGAATAAGAGAAGGAAAAAGAGATTGAGATTAAAATAATGATTTATGATTTGGAAATGTGCTATTATTTTATAACTGGAAGAATTGTACATTTATACATTTGACAAATCTTCTTTTCCTGCAACTTATGTATGTATGTAGGTACAATAAATACATATTTTAACATGCAAACATTTGTAGATTTCACTGCCATTACATGCAAAGAAAATAATACTGGATCCAGAAGATGTAATTGTTACCATATTTTAGAATTATTTGAAAGCGGTTTAAGAAGTTTTGTTTACAATTAAGCATAGGTCTTAACTATAGTAATGTTTGCCTTTGTCCATTTGAATAGTCTGAGAGATGAGTAGAATGATGACTAATATTCAAAGTTTATTGAAGAAGCTGGAGTTGAGTAATCCGTACGAGTCTGAAAACTGGAATGTCTTGAGTCTAGGACAACTCCCAAATGCCAGATTTTCTGGTCTGATTCTCTCGCCATTTCCTTGGATCAGTTTCTATTGTCACTCATTAGGGTATAAATTACCTACTTATGCATAATGAATTATCATAAAATTTATACCTTAGAATAAACAGCAAGCATTTATTATTTCACATAGTTCGTGAGTACCAGGAATTCAGGAGCGAGGTAGTTCTTGCTCAAGATCGCTCAGGAAGTGCGTTCAGGCTGTTGGCCTGCCCTGGGTTCTTTGAAAAGTAACTGGGGTTGGAAGCTCCACTTCCAGCCTCACTATATTACTGCCAGCAGGAGACATCAGTTCCTCACCATGTGGAATCCTCCATGAGGTGGCCGTGATGGCTTTCCTCAGAATGAATGATCAGAGTGACAGAAAGGGCACCAGAGTTGGAAGGCATACTGTTTTGGTAACCTAATCTTAGAGATAACTTCCTATCCCTTCTTCTGTATCCTCTTCTTAGAAGTGAATCCACACTCAAAGGTTTGGGAATTACCCTTCACCTCTTAATGGGAGGAATATCAATGAATTGATAAACATATCCTCAAAGCCACCACAGGGCTTGAGAGTGTATTTATTTTCCCACCCCAACTCCTGAGGTACCTTTTCACTTTTATGATGGTTTTGAATCTTTAGTCTGTATAGTTTGTTTTAAGAGTCTTCAGGCTATGTGGTGAAAAGCTCAGGATACAAAGAATAGCAATAGTGATTATAATGATCATGTATATTTATATATTCAGGTATTCACTAAAAGCTATTTTTGTCATAGTCACTTAACTAGGCACTTTACATGCATTATCTTAATTTGTACAACAATCCTATAAAATAAATATAGTAGTATTATTGCTTTAGATGAACTAAAGTTTATCTAAAGTTGAATATAATATGACAGTTTTAGAATCCAAACTCATGTTGATTAAAAAATACATATCGGTGTAGGTAAATCTATCTGGATTTTGTTTTTATTTTTATTGTTCTATTACAGTTGTCCCAGTTTTCCCCCATTGCTCTCCTCTGCCATGCCCGCCCCCTGCTCCCACAGTCAACCTCCACCCTGTTGTCTCTGTCCATGGGTCATTCATACATGTTCCTCGAGGAGACCCTTCACCTTCTTTCCCCCCTTACACCTTGATTTTAAAAACTTGAAGTTTCTAATACTTTTTAAACTTGTAATTCTTAAAAAATACACGCTTTATTTAAGAAACATTGCTTTTCTTCACCTACCTTTTAACTGATCCAACTGTGATAGTTTTGATATGCTGAAGATTCTCATTAATATTTTTTCTTTCTTAGGAACTTCTTATCTGTAATTCTTGGATGCCAGGTACTTTTCTTCATCTGAAAGAGCCTAGCTTTAGTAAGAAATCATTAATTTGGTTAAGTGTGTAGTCTGGAAACTTGGCTGAAATTTAGTTTTAATCTAAAATTTTGGACTTACACAGGGTAAGGCAAAAGTAGGTTTATAGTTGTGAGTACACAAAACAAAGTTTTTCTTGTATTTTATTAATCACTGTGTTGTTTCCCGTTCAAAACACTGTGCATTTATTTTTGCCCCACCTTGTATATTACTCAACATTGTTGAAAGAAAAATTCTTAGTTTTTATATAAACCTCCCTTAAAATATTATCTCCTTATGTTACCTGTTTCAAGAAAATTGAAGATAAACAAAAAGTAATTTTATGAGAACTTAGATGGCAACTACTCCTTGACTTCAGATATGCAGACAAAGTATGTAAGGTGTACACTAGAAGGGCTTTTTATAAATCTTGCATATTGGTTTCTTTGACACTTCTTTGCACAGGAGGCATTCATTGTATATGTCTTTAATCTAAATGTGATAGACCAACTTCCTACAGCATTGGCTCAGAGCAGAGGGAAGGTACAAAGATGGTACATCTTACTTAGAAAACAACATGAGAAGCCATGTCAAATAAGGAAAGGCATGGGCCTTTAACAGCTAACCCAAACAAGTTGGTGGCTGAACAGAGGGGTGCTGTGGGAGTCTGCCCACTGGTCAGTTTTCAGCTGGTGTGGAGTGAGGCCCCTGCAAGGCGGGTGTTCACTGTGGCTTCAGCCAGAGGACACAGTGATAGAAACCCTCTTGCAACTCCACTCTTTTTCTTTATTTCAATAACCAGTTCAAAGACGCAGCTACAGACAAACACAAGAGGAAAACAAATTTAAAGTAATCTTGGTGAGAAGGAAACAAATAAGCCCCCTGATTTAAAATTTATTTTGAGAAGTATCTCAAGCAGCCAAATGAGGATATAAATGGATGAACACTTCAGAGAAAGTTTTTGAAGTCTGAGTAAATCAAGTTTTTGAAGTCTGGGTAAATTAAAATAAAGACTGGGAAGCCAAAAGGAGGAAGCCTGTGGACTAGGAAAGCTCTCAGAATACTAGCCCTTTCCCATCTAATACCATTAATCCTATAGCAGCTTAATGAATTGGGTGTTGGCATTGTTTTTTTTTTACAGATTAGAAAATGGATTACAGAATACTCATTCATCTCATATGTGAATGAACAGCAGTGATCTAACTGAAATTTTATATCTGGGGTCCAGATTATTTCCATTTTCCCTTCTGCCTCAACAAATGTTTCTCAGTACTGAGTTTAGCGAGTCATCCTGACAGAACGCATGTTGCATAACTGACAATGTAGTAAAGTACATTTGGTTATGTATCAGTCGTAATTCAAGATCATGTTCAGATATTGTTGATCATATGAATCTACTAGAAACCTAACGTATTTAAAAGTGTAGGTGTTTGTGTGCTATAAAAGAAAAATATGAAAGTTATCCTACATTTGTCTCTCGGGGAAATAAAAATAAATTAAAATGGGATGTAGAACTACAAGATGGACAAAGTTGGTAGTATCTCCAGTCCTGAGTCTTTTCTTTAACTTGTATTTTAGACATGTGTGCTTCAGTCCATGCACATATATGTTTCTATATAATAGTTTTTTCATGGAACAAGTATTTAAAGTTCTATTACAGAGTTGGAGAAATGAAATGACCTTAAAAATGGACAAAATATTATCATAGATATAGCAGGAAAAACAGGACTAGAATGTAATAGAATCAATATAATAAATGTAAAAATCAATATGAATGTAACAAATCAGACTAGTGTTAGTAAGGTTTGTCTAGTGACTCCTGAAGGATTTTAGGAATTTGGAAATTTATTACTTGATCAGTAGAGCTAGAAGTCATTGGGTTAGCAACAGCTTTTCATAGAAGGGAAGCTGCAAGAACTGAGACATTGTATTTATTCATAAGAACATAAACTCATGAAGGTGCCAGAGATCTTCAGAAGGAAATACAAGTGCTAAAACATTTCTTTGATTAGTTCTGTCCCAGAAACATGAGTACAAGAGGTAGGATATCTTTAAGGAAATACAATCTTCATTATAGTGCACTGAAGATACGGAAAAACAGCTGCATGAAGATGTCAGAATATTTCTTTTCATCTTTGTTGTAATTATGATCTAATGTTTTCAACAAAATTCAAATACAATTACTGATGTTCTGATTTTTATGTATTTGTTCATTTATCTGGGACACAAGAAAGACAAATGAAATCGTGGCTACTTTTATTTTTCTGTCGTATACTATAAATAATTACAATAGTTTTTTCCTTTTGGCTAAATTTATATCTGTCTCTTCATTTTATCTTCATATGGTATACTTTATATATTATACTTTATAGTATACTTCAATAATAAAATTTATGTGAATATAAAATATTTCACGGGACAGGAGAAGAGTTTAGTTTTCTTTTAGATTATTCAACATACAGTTTAATGTCTAGGAAATAATCCCCATTTTTACTTATTTTCTAGCTGCATTAAAAAAACGATCTCTTGAGAACCTTTGAACTAAATGTAAACACTTTTTCAACAGCAAAAGAGTTTAGTTCTTTGTTTTCTTTTGAGTGAAGTAAAGTTCAAAAACCTCCACATGATTGTGTGTTTAATTTTCTGAAGTTATTGGTATTTTTAAAAAAGTTTTTATTCAGTTAATTATTTAGAGAAAAAGTCACAGATACCTAGCAGAATCATAACTACAGCAAGAGAATTATCTAGAAAAGAATTTATGTGAATTGAACAGAAGAGTAAAGAAGAGAGTAAATGTTGAAATGACTATGACTATAAGAAGCCTTTTTTGGCAAGAAAGGGGAGAGCAGTCAAGTTTTCAAGCTCTTGATGAAGTGTCTGCCTCAGGAAATTGGAAGACCAAATGATTTAAAATGGGCTCATGATGGTTAGTTTCCAC
>PVKM010035304.1:0-15221 GCA_004027735.1 Carollia perspicillata | reverse complement strand
AAAAGTGAAATAAAGGAAAATGTACAGGGAACCAACAGTGAAGGGAAGAAAACCAGAACTAAAATCAATGGTTTGGAGCAGAAGGAAGAAATAAACATTCAATCAACATTTCAATTCTTGAAAAAACAAGAATTTAAAAAACAAGGAAAGGCTTAGGAATCTCCAGGACAACTTCAAACATTCCAACATCTGAATCATAGGGGTACCAGAAAGAGAAGAGGAAGAGCAAGAAATTGAAAACTTATTTGAAAACATAATGAAGGCGAACTTCTCAAAAGAAACCTTACAAGCAAGAAGGGGCTTCAAAGAAGTATTCAAAGTCAAGAAAGGCAAGGACCTACACCCAAGATTACTCTACCCAGCAAAGCTTTCATTTAGAATGGAAGGGCAGATGAAGTGCTTCCCAGATAAGGCCACGTTAAAGGAGTTCATCATCACCAAGCCCTTATTATATGAAATGTTAAAGGGACTTATCTACAAAAAACAAGATCCAAGACTATGAACAGTAAAATGACAACAAACTCACAACTATCAACAACTAAACCTAAAAAACAAAAGCAAAGCAAACAACTAGAACAGGAACAGAATTACAGAAATGGAAATCACATGGAGGGGTTTCGGTGGGGAGGGTGAGGGTAAAGAATGGGGTGGAAGGTACAGGGAATAAGAAGCATAATCGGTAGGCACAAAGTAGGGGGATGTTAAGTATAGTATAGGAAATGGAGAAGTCAAAGAACTTATATGTACAACCCATGGATAAGAACTAAGGTGGGGGGAATGCTGGAGGGAGGGGTGTGCAGGATGGAGGGGGATAAAGGGGAGAAAAAAATGGGACAACCATAATAGCATAATCAACAAAATATATTTAGAAATACATAACACAAACATAGGATCTTGTTTGGAGGCTGATTTTAACATAGCAACTATTTAAAGTCATAAGACTATCTGAAAATTGTAAGACTAATTGTACAATATTAAATTACTTTTAAAGGTGAGATAAATTTTGGTGATGTTTTATAAAAGTCATAGTCTTCTAAGTATACATATTTAAATATGTATGGATGGAAACAGACACAGTCTGAGATGGTGCTTAAAAAATAAAAACAACCCAACATTGATGGGAGTATGTCAAAGAAGACAAGAGGCAAATGAAAGAGCTCCCAGTAGCAACAGTTGGAAAAAGTTAAGCAAGGAAATAAGGTAGTGGTGGATTATTAACCAAGATATAAAATAAATGTCATGCTAATATATATAAAGATGGTTGAATATGTTAATAAATGGAGAAGAGACAAATCTCCATGCAAATGACTTATAAATAATTTATGTAGGTACTCTGCCTTGCAGTAGTGGAAATGTAACATCTCTCTCTTAGTTGTAGACTGCACATATGACTTCCTTCTAAAGGATACAGTATGGAAAAGGAGGGGAGAAAGAGAAACTATACTGGAGACACCTGACAAACTCTTGCTAGGTGTTCATGGAAGACACCATTATTATAAAATCATGCTCAAAGGACATGCACTTGATACGATGCAATACCAACGGTACTTTACCTCTGTAGTGCCATTGGTACTATTACCTCTGTAGTGCCATTGGAAGTCTTTCTTCCAATAATGCCTAACTCCAGTCTTTTCATGAGAAAAACATCAAATTCCAACACTAAGGCATCCTACTAAGTGCTTGGTGGTATTCCTGCAAGCTATCAAGGTCATCCAACACAGGGACTGTATAATTAACTGCCATAGCCAAGAAGAGCCTAAGAAGCCACAACAGCTACATGCAATACAGTATCCTCAATGGGATCCTGACTCAGAAAAATGACGCTATATAAAAACGAATGAAATCTATGTAAACTATGGACTTTAGCGGTAATGCATCGATATTGGTTCCTTAATTTTAACAGTATATCCTACTAATTTAACTTTAGTAATATGGAAAAGCAGGTGTGGCTTTTGTGGTAACTCTGTACTGTTTTCTCAGTTTACTTTGTAAATTTAACGCTGTTCAAGAAAATTAAATATCTTAAAAAGAAAAGAAGGAAGCAAGTCCTGGCTGGATAGCTCAGTTGGTTAGATTATCCACCTCCATAAGCCAAGTTTGTGAGTTTGATCCCTGTTCAGAGCACGTACAAGAATCAACCAACAGATGCATAAATAAATGGAACAACAAATCGATGTTTTTTTCTCTCCATTCCCCCCTCTCAAAATCAGTAAATTTTTTTTAAAACAGTAAGAATTTGTTTCAAAACAATGGGGGAGGGTAGAAGCCGACAAAACTGTGAATAGCTAATGATACTGGGTGACAGATACATGAGATACCAATTTTTTTGGAACTTGTTTGAAAAGTCCATAATTTTAAACAAACTTTTAAAAATATTTTATATTTTGTAACAACAACAAAAAAATATGATCGCATGTGTTTAGTTTCCAAGACCAGGCAGAAACAGTGGTTAATTAAAAAAATCTTGTAACACTTTAAGTGATTAATATCTCCCAAAAGACTTCGGCAGAGACAGGTCTGCCAACTTAGGCTCAAATTTTGCCCTCCCAGGATGCCTTTCTAGAAGAAGCTAGCACAATTACCGCAGAGGAACTTTCTGAGGCTGCCGCTTTCGTGCCATCCTGGAGCAGGAGCCGCACCACCAAGGCCCCGCGATGCTTCCGCTTCCGAGACTGGAGGAGGGCGTGTGTAGGTGGCTGGGGGTGCACGTGGCTGCAGACTGCGCAGGCGCCCCGCTAGGCACAGGAGGCGAGCTGAGAGCCCTTGAAGCGCGGCTGAGCGGCGGGACTTCCAGGAGCAGGCCTACGCCAGGACGGCTGGACTTCAGAGGGGAGTCGGGGTCAGTGGCCCCTTTGTGTCTTTCCAGGTCAGGGGTCCCAGGCACAGGGGAAACAAAAGTGTGTGGGCTGTGAGGCTTTGGTCTTCGGGAAGCCGGACGTTGGGCGCTGGACGTTGAGATCGGGCGTTGAGGTCAGGCGTTGAGCAGGTACAAGGGCGTAGAAGTAGAGGATGGAAGGGTGAGGGAGGCCTTGGTGCCTCAGCTGGGAAGGGCAGGGCTGGGTTTGGAGGTTTTGGTGTGGGGAGGATACCATACTGAGGAAAGGAGCAGGACACGAATTGAGCCCGTGGGCAAGCGAGGGCCCCTGCAGTAGGTTTTGGGAAATAGCACTTCGGGCGTGATTGTCTAAAACGTGACTGTCAGCTTACATTCCATTAGGGGACCTTTTTCCCCTTCTCTCTAAAGAAAGTGGTTTGTGGGTTCATTGCCTTTGATTAACTCAAAGCTACGGTGCAAACAATAACAAAAATAGACTCCCCCCTACCTCCTGTAGGAAAGGAAGATGCACCACAGCATTGGCTTAGACATGGGTAAACCAGCTCTGGTTTATTAAACAAGTGTTTATAGTATGGGTGCTGTGTACCAATCGCTTTTCAGCAATCGGCGCCTGCTGTAAATGTGCTTGCCCTGTTGGCTTCAGCAGTAAGGAAGATGCTTCTGGTTCCCCTATTGAGTTACTTATTGAATGCGAAATTGCACGCCCTACGGATCTGGCCTGGATTTTTTTTTTATTTCAGCTGTGTAAGGTGCAGATGGTGGATAGAGGGCATCTGTGTAAAGTGCAAACGGGGCACTGGAAGCAAGTTCCTTCCTGTTTTCATCTTTTCAGGTCTTCCTTCTTCATCTGTAGGAATAAAGGAGTAGGAAATCTTTTAATTTTCAAAGTATTTCCATCTTAAATTGTGCACACTGGTCCCATATGAGTGGAAGAAACTCTTTATATGTGGGAGTGGTATATAAAAGTATTAGAAATAGAACCTGCCTTTTCAGTACTTAGTAAGCACCAGACACTGTGCTAAATTGTTACATACAGTCTTGAATTGAATGCTCACAATTAGGAATTAAAGGAAGTTGCTGCTGTTGTTCGCATTTTACAGCCACTGAACCCTAGAAAGATGAGGTGACTTCATTGAGATGGCACAGCTAAGCAAGGACGATGAGACTGTTCAGACCTGGGTCTGACTAACTTTAAAGCTCAGGTTCTGCTGATCCCTCGAGTTTTAAGGCTTTAAAACTGTTTTCTTTGAGTACTCATTCTCTCTGTACAGGTTACCAGGAAGACAAAAGCAAACTTGAGAGAAGGAAAAAAGTTACAACTAAGTAACTACTGCATGCCTTTTTTTTGGACACGGGGGTGATATTAAAAGAGTTAACTCATTATGGGGTTAGCCGGGCTATGAGGCTGTGGTGTCTAGGAAGGAAAAGAGAAAGCTTGTATCACTGTTAGTGTGTTCTGGGATGCCCCTACCCTCTATAAGGAAGGAGGAGCAGGATTCCAAGGAAGAAAAACAAAGATAAAGCAAGCAGCAACAACAACAAAAAACAAAGGATTTGCCCTGAGGGAGCTTCAGATCTTGTAGGGGTCAAAGCAGGAAGTGGGGAACCAAAGGGCAATACACACAAAGGGTGTAGGCCTCAGTTTTCCCTTTCAAACTGTCTGTTAACTGTGTTAGTCACTTCTAGTCCACTGCCATTTCACTACATCAGTGATTCCTTTAACATACAATTTGTGGACCCTTCCAATTAACCTCACGTTAGCTAAGCAAACACAACTAATCACTGTGGATTTGAGGATGATCACAAATACATTTTTTCTTGTCACCAGTACCATGTAAAAATTGTGGATTGTATATGGGGGAAACTGCTTGTTTTAAAATTGGGTAAGGTTAGCCCACGTGGTATCATGACCCATGTGCAAATATTTGGTACCGCTCTGTGCCTGTGTACCAGAATCTGCAGCCCAAGACTGAAAAAAGGAAAAAGGCAATTTATCATATGATAAATATACAATCTAAAAAACAATAAATTCCAGTTGATTTAGGTGACTGAATTTTATGTGTATTCACAGTAGTCCTGGCTCCTTGAATCAAAAGCTGGTGCCTCATTGGAACAGCATTCAAATCAGGGATATCGTGTTTCTTCCGTTCACTGGCTGTTGGCCTGCATGTGGAGTGCTGTGCTCTGTCGGGGGAGTCCTGTCTAGGTGAGGGTTTCTGAACTTGAGAAAGTCCAGAGTTGTGAGGAGTGTGGAAGGGTGTTATATTGGCAGGTGAAGGGCCTGGAGGAGAGGGGACTTGATGGCTAGTCCCCTCTCAGATGTTTGAAAGGCTGCGGTCACAAGGCAGCAAGAGGAGCCAGTCGGTGGGAAAGAGAACCATCTTTTAAAGAACAATGCGATACAATCGGGTGTTCAAGATGAAAGAGCGTGTACGAAGCTTCTAGTTATAGACCACGTCTGGGTGTCTGTACGCCCAGGGTATTGTAGTGAGAATTCCTCAACAGGCAAGAGGCCAGTGGTGGAGGAGGGGTCCTTCTACCTCAGTTTTCCACAGTAGGTGGAGCTTCTTTTAAGCTTAAATTCTTGTTTGCTGCTTAAACTTTTTCTAGTGGCTCAAAGACTGATTCTGTTGTTGTTTTTCCCTACAGTCAAATACATGAACTAATTTTTGGATTTTGAAGAGTTAATGTAAAGCATTAATTTCTGCTATTAAATTTCAGTGAACCTCATAGCATGCTGTAGTTCTCCATTTAAGACTGCCAGGTGTAGTTTCAAACAGGGTATTTCATTTTCCCTGTCCAAGTTGTCATGAAAACAGCTCCATAATTCATTTTAAATGGTTGTATCATCCAAATATCTTTTGAATACCTCGCTGTACAAAGTACTGTGGTAGATGCTTTGAGTAATCAGAGGGTTATTTTGTTTGTTAATTGGTAAAAAATAAGACTTAGTTCCTGCATTTGAACTACCTAAAATAATCTAGAAGGCAGACATAACTGTTTGTAGGTGACTCATTCGGGGTAGTAAGACACCAGTCCACTATGGATTGATTGTCAGCATAACAAATACAATCCAGATAGGCTCTCTCTGGAGTTATGTGCGCATTTTAAGTATCCCACTTGGGAAGATGACCGTAGTCTAGTTTTGTGGTTTAAATATTACTGTGACCCTTTACCCGGTTTATAGTAAGTAGCCACACATCAGGAAAACAGGTTGAACTTAATACGCAGTGGTACTTACATCTTTACAATGCTTTTTGTCTATAAAAGTCATTCATCCTTAACTGTAGTTTGGAATATAAAAAGGACGGTGAAAAAGATTCCCTCATCACACTACCTATGCCAGAACACATTGTTATTTAAATTTTAATGTATTTCATTCATCTTTTTAAATGGGGTTTTGTTCTTTTTTTGAAGGTATAATTTTATTGAATATATGGCGTCCTTTTTTCTGATTTTTAATTTGCTATTCTAACAGACATTTTACAGTGTTTTAAAAAACAGGGCTTTAAATGGTAGTGTAGTATTCTGTCTAGTAGAAGCATCACAGTTAACTTTTTTACCTAAATTATTTTGGCCATTTAAAAAAAAATATGTATTTACTTCCACCCAGGCATGTCCCCTGACCGGGACTTGAACAGATGCTGGTCCACCGAGTCAAACCGACCAGAGCTTTTTGGCCATTTTAAATGGACATCTGTAAATACAGGGTTTTTTTGATGTTCAGGATTCTTTTAATGGGATGATTTCTAGGAGTGGCTAGTGACATTTTTAAAGATACATAATGGGTGGACAAGAAAGTCTGTTCTGTTTTTTTCTGTAAGATGGCTCTAGGAGCACTTAAGTGTCTTTAACTTCATTCAAAACGATTTTGTTAGATTGTACTGTGACAGCTGTCATATCAGCATGCGTTTTTAAGAAACTTATCAAAATTGGTGAATTTATGTGCAGCTATTTTAATATCGAAGATGGAAGAAGATACACAACATTTTCAGCATGTTATGCTTTATTATTTCAAGAAAGGTAAAAATGCAACTGAAACACACAAAAAGACTTGTGCAGTGTAGGGAAAGAGTGCTGCGACCGACTGAACGTAGTTCGCAAAGCAGTTTGCGAAGACATTTTGGCCAAATGATTCTCTGCTGTGGGGCTGTCTTCTGCATTGGAAGATGTTTAGCAGCACCCCTGGCCTCCACCCACTGGAAGCCAATAGTGGGAGATAGCGGACATATTCAAAATATCCGAATCAATAAAGTTATTGGTGAAAATAAAAAATATGTCTTTTATCTTATGGGGAAAAAAATAACAGACTCTTGGCCAACCCAGTACGTATGTATATTTATTACTAACTTGTTTCCCGGAAGGGGCATATTAATTTTATATCCCCTTCAATAATGATTGTTCTTTTTCATTGCACCCATGCTAGGTGGAAAGTAATTCATAGTTATTTCACTTCAAAATTTTTTAAATTACAAATAAGTTTGAATGCTTTACCCCTTTTGCTTATTAGTCTTCATCCTCTGTGCATCCTATTCATGTCCTCTGCTTATTTATTGGTGTTTGTATCTACTGGGCTGCCATGGCAGTCTGAAGATCCGAGCGGGAGTGAGGACTCAGGGATACCACCAGGACACCAGGTTCTCGTCGTTTTCTGTGATTTCTTATGTTTATTGCTTTCTCCTTGCAACATGGGTGACAGATCTTCAGTCCATGCTGCAGAAAGAAAGGGGTGAAGGACCCTGCCAGCCAAATTTGTCTGTTTATCAGAAAGGGACAGAGCTTTCTGAGAAGCCTCACCCAGGAGAACTGTGAACATGGACAGTATTGTTTCACCCACGCTGGCAGTTCAGAGGTAGAGGAGGGAACGGGCCATTCAGCCACAGTGTCCGCTCTGGTAGCTGGATGTTTTTACTATTTAAAAGGAGTCAAATTTATCATCTTCATGTTAATACTGTCTGGACCCATTAGTGTTTTTTTGTAAGTTTTTAACTGTACACATCAGCATGTTTGCTATCATTCCCTTGGTGGTATTTCAGAACTTTTAGACTAAAATGAAAAAACAAAAACAAACTTTTCATCCTTTCATGCATTAATTGCAGACTGATGGTCGGGGAAGCAAAATCTGAGATGTACATTTGTGTGTAGTGTGAGGAGTAAACAAGGTCTATATGATACTAGGTTGCTTTTTTGTTTGTTTGTTTTGAGGTGGCCTGTAGTCCAGTATATGCTCGATATTGGAAAAATGAGTGTTCTTGGTTGTATTGGTCCCTGGTGGATCAAATTGATTGTTTCTAGAACACGTTTAGCATTTTATTTAGCACGTTTTTTTGTCTGTTTGACTAACGTCCTTATCACTGAAGATTGAATTTTCCCTTCATTATTGTGAGTCAAAGATTTCTTTGAACTCTTTAGTTCTGTTTTATTAATAAGAGCATTCCACCTTTATCTTGGTTATTTGTGTAGCACATGTTTTAGTCCTTTTATTTTCAACCTTACCATGTAATTTTGTTTTCTATGTGCCTTTGGTGCATAAAATCAAGTTGGATGTTTTCATTCCTGGGTCTCTTTTTTCCTGTGTTGAGACTAAATCATTGATACTTAGATTACTTGGGCTTGGTTCTGTCATCTCATTTCATGTTTCTGTTTACCGTGCTTGAATTTTTTTTCTTTTGGATTGAGGTTTTGTTTTTTGCTCTATTTTTATAATTATGCATTCTATTTCTATTCTTCTGGTAGTTACCCTGATATTTTAATGAACATTCTTTATGTTACTTGTGCAGAGTCTAGAGTTACCCACTATGTGAATCCCGACCCAATTCCCCTGGAGGTTATTTTCCTTTTGTAATTTCACAGTATTGCTCTCTTTTCTTGCTGCATCCTACATTGTATTGAATAGTTCTCAGTCTGATCCTCCAGTTCAGGTGTGCTTATTGCTACAGGTGTGTTCTCCCTGGCTGTGCAGGGCCTCCCACTGTAGCTGTCCATCTTCAGGTCTACGATTAGGGATCCTCCCAGGATCTGATCCACTGACAGTCTCCCCACCACTGAGTGTGCCTGTGTATATCTTTTTTTGTTATTTCATTATTTTCTGGATTGTCACTGGATGAAGCGAGGCCTAATTTAAAGCAGAAAATGAGATGAAAGTTTCAGGACACCAAGAGGGCGAATGTTTTTGCCATTTATCTTCTATTCACAACAAAGTTAAACTAATATTTAGATGTTATTCATGCTAATTTCAGCTCTCTGTGATTTTTTTTTCCTGAACGGTTTTGGGAAGGTGGGCAAAAGTTTTGCCTGCAGTCTGCAGACAAAGCTGTAGGTCACTGCTTCAAACGGAGTTGTTTGTCCACTTTTATTACATCCCCTGGGCAGGACACTGAGTATTTTTAGAATTAAGAGGGTGATAACACACCAGCGTAATTTCTGGATAGAGGTTTCTCAGAGGCACTTTGCAACAGTATACATATATGTACCTTATTTTCAGAGGAAAGTGCACAGAGATAAGTGCTTTAAAAGCAGTAGATGGAAATTAACATTTAGGGAAGTTTAACTGGAGATTATCAAAGCAGAGGTTTTGGGGAAAACGCAAGAAATAGACGACACCTGAGAAAAACTGTGAAGGATGACAAGGAAGGAAAGCATTTACCAGGCAGATGAGGGCAAGTGTATTTTGGATGGCATTTGGGTTGGCCAAAAAGTCTGTTAAACGTTTTTTCCCATAAAATAAAAAGATACATTTTTCATTTTTACCAGTAACTTTATTGATTTGGATACTTTGAGTATGTCAGCTATCTCTCGCTATTGGCTTCTAGTGGGTAGAGGCCAGAGGTGCTGCTAAACATCTTCCAGTGCATAAGATAGCCCCACAGCAAAGAGTTATTTGGCCGAAATGTCAGTAGTACCAAGGACCTTTGCAAACCACTTCTGACACATTCGATCAGTCACAGCACCTCCTCCATACACTGCACAAATCTTTTTTTGTGTTTCAGTTGTGTTTTTATCTTTCTTGAAATAATAAGGCATAATACACCAACAATGTTGTCTCTCGTCTTCCATCTTCCATATTAAAATGGCTGTAAAAAATTCACCAATTTTGATAAGTTTCTTAAAAATGCACACTGATATGACAGCTGTCACCATACAATCTAACAAAATTGTTTTTGAATGAAGTTAAAGACAACCAAGCATCACTAGAGGCATTAAATGGAAAAAGCATGATGGACTTTTTGGCCAACCCAATGGGTTCAACATCCCCAAGGGGGGACATGCAGAGCATCAGGTATGAGAGGGCAGGGGGATTCTCAGGCCAGGAAGGTAAGTGATGAGCCCACTTAAACAGTAACCTCTGTTATATCTCACCCTTAAGTTGCAGGGGATGGGCTGAACATATTTCTTTTAAAATAGGAAGTCCTTTACAGTTCCTTTGTTTCAAAAGCTTTTTTTTTTTTTTGCACTATGAGTTTTCATTGACAATATTAAAACAGCTTAGCTAATAATTATAAACTTTGATAATTAAATTGTACAACCCTTAATGGGGCATATACACATATTCATTATTTTTGTAGACCTGAAAGAAATTTTGCATGTATTTTCTGTTCTCTATTTCAGAGAAAGGTTACGAAGCAGTCTGAAGTATGTATAAATCAAAGCCCAACTGAGAAGGGAAATACCAAGAGAACAACAGCTATACTCAGCTGTCCTGTGAGAGCAATAGGTGGTTAATAGCTCATGTTTTGGGTGTGAAAATTTAGCTTTTCTCACATGATCCAAAAGCAGGTGCAGTAGTAAAGCTGAATTACGAAAACTCCAATTATTTTTAGCATGCCTCTTAATTTTTCTTTCCCCTGCTTTCTTGTCTTCTGTGCCCGAGTCTTGAAGGGGTTACCACTTGGTCCAGTGACAAAGGGTCCACGGAGAAAGTGTCAGCAGACGCGAAGAAGCAAACCTGGCCCTAACTATGTAGGCTGTTCACCCAAACTGTTCGGCTGGTACCCGTAGATAAACCCAACTATTCTGAAAAAAGAATAATTCCCTGGAACATCCGTTCAGCTAGCTTCTGGCCCTTGTAATCCATTCGTGTAGGCAGCGAGCTCATGCTCCAGCATGACTGGCAGAGGAGGCGGGCAGCAAGGCAAGGGCAATGCAGCTCAGGGACTGAAAGGGGCTGGGGACTGGGACGGCTGCGGCAGCCCTGGAGTAGGGTCTCGGACGGACCCAGAGGGCCTGAGGCCCCGGCCCCCCGCCTGGCCCCATGGCTAGGTGTCCTGCACTGAGGGAGCCTGCAGATCCATTCCACTGCCCGTGGGGCCGAGCAGGGCCCTGTGCGCACTGTCGGTGCTGGTGGGCGCTGAGAGCCCTGACCGGCCCTGGCCCCTCAAACTGTCCTGGACAGTTTGTCCTCCACAGCTTAATGGCCCCTGGTGTCCAAAGCTTTTAAAAGTAAGGGATGGTGTGGAGCTCTGAGATTGGTCTTTTGATGTCTGGAGTTAGTCTTTGGTCATCTTGTTGAGTTCCGTTAAACCTGGGATTTGTACTTTGATAGTAGCGTTTTCTTCCTGTGCCTGTAGGCCAGGCTTTGACATCACGGTGGCATCTGCTTTAGCGTTGTTCACAAGAATTATCTGTTACCTGGGTCTGCGGTGCTTCCACTTTCATAACTAAACGTTGCCTTTTTCGTACATTTCTTCCCTTAGACTTCTGTGAAAGTTAAATTGCCGCTTAATGTGATGTCAAGAAATAATTTGGAGGCATCTACTTCTAAAATGACAGAGCCATTTAATTTTGAGAAAAATGAAAGCAAACTTCCACCGCACGATTCTTTAAGAAGTCCTGGAGGACATTCTAACCACCCAAATTTCAGGCTGAAAAGCCCAGAGCATGGAAATAAAAAAAGCAATTTTTTGTTTTGTGAGCAAACCAAACAGTATTTGGCCAGTCAGGAAGACAGCGCAGCATCCGCGAACCCTCAGAGCATCAATGGAGAAGCTTCGGTTGGGTCCGAAGGAGACAGGAGGCTGTTGCCAGCAGGTGAGTTTAAACCACAGGCTTAACACGACTTGTTTTGACGGTTTCTCTGACTTTTCACAAATATACATGTACACACACATGTGTATATATATGCCATTGGGCTGTTAACATAATAGTATTTGCATTGAAATACTAATTTAGAAGGGAAAACCAGATACCAATCTAGCCTTTAGCTAGATTAATCAGATACCAATCTAGCCTTTAGCTAGATTAATCAAAGGAAGGGTCTGCAGATGAACTTTGTTCCACCACAGACAGCTAGTCAGTCTGGGAATGCAGAAAGCAAACACTTTGGACTTTTTGTGGGTGTTCTAAAGATTGGCCATGTTTTAAGAACAGTACTGTGATGACTTTATGCATGTAATAGCCCACAGAGAGATTTCTAAGGCGTTAACTTGTTTCATTTTACTTTAAAAATTATTCTTTAATCCGAATTCTGAAAACCTGCTATTTAAGGAGGCTGGGCCCTGGTGGAAATTAGCATCTTTGAACCTATACGAGATGTGGCCTTTTAACATGGTGACATAGTTCTCAGAGCGTGGCCCTTGGGCTCTGGGGTTTGCTGACAGGTCAAGTGTGTTTCTCTACTAGGGTTAAAATACTGCCCGCCCCTTCATAATGGTTGTGCCGACTTTACACTGATGTGCAGAAACAGGTGGGTAAACTGTTGGCATTTTATTAACTCAGCTGGAGGCAGAGACACCAGCCTGGGCTGGTGACCATTGAGTTTTTCGTGGCCATCCACGTGTAATTAAGACAAAATCAGAGATGACAGTTTTACTTAAGAATGCCCCCGATGAAGCAGGGTGAATTATTAATGAATCTCGACCCTGTCTACAGGTGTTCTGTATGGCGGAATGGGCGTTATCCCCCTCACTTTTGTTGCCTCTGGAGTGTGGAAAGCACATGTGCAACTGAATAGCGGGGTGAATGAAAACCTTTTAGGAGGAAATGTCGTTTTTACTGGAAAAGAATGACAAACGATGGTCATTCAGACTTAGATAGCTCGCATTTTCTCAAAAATGAGCTGAGCCGGTCACTTCAAGGAAAAGAGCTGACCGTATTTTGTTGCTAAAGATAAAATTCAAGTTTTTAAGCGAAAGTGAAAATTGTAGGAAACCTGTATCTATCCCTCTGAGCTTGACAGCTTCCCAGTACTTAAAGGACTTTTTTGGTGAGAGGTGTGGTGGCATCGACACATTTTTTGATATGGTGTCATGAAATATGCCCGCTTTTCAAAGATCTGCGTGACTCAGGGTTTTTCCGTCTTGTCCGGATGCCCAGTGCATGATGTCGCTTTGCTGTGCCTGGGTGCAGTGCCTTCCGAGTGCGAGATAAACCAGCGGGTTCTCATGCAAGTAGGAAATGTGGATCGATGCGGTTTTAGCTGCCACGTGACAACTAACCCTGAAAGTGCCACTTGAGTTTCGGTGTGAAATTAAAAGAAAATATTCACAGTCCTCTGAGAAGACCATTAAATACTCCTTTTTTGCGACCACGTGTCTGTGTGAGGCCAGGTTTTCTTCAGGTACTTCAGTCCAAGCAGCATGTTACAACAGGTTGACTGGGAACGCAGGTAGGCAAATCCCGCTGTTATCGATTAAGTCAAAGAGACGAGCAGAAATGTAGAAAACAGGTGCCACTCTTCTCACAGTGTTTTTTCCTTTGGAAAAATACAGGTTTTCCCCCCTAAAAGACTATGTCAACATGTAATGCATTTGCAGTTTTTGAAGTAAGTATTTTTAAGTTCTTAGCGGAAATTTCTAATTCTTAGTCTTAATTTCTAATAAGAGTATATATTGATAAAATAAACCATGTAAACCAAAGCTCTTTGTGGTCCTTCGTGATTTCTAAGAATGTCAATGAGTCCTGAGTCCAAGAAGTCTGAGAATCATTCCCTCAGTGAGTGGAGAAAAGTTCACAATGAAAGGAGTAGTAGTCAAGGAGATTTCAGACAAATACTAATCGTGTAGCTTTAAGACTATTGTAGAATAGCTTTATTATTTGAATGTTACCTAATTATTGTATTTTATGTTTTGGGGAGTAAATTAATATTCAGCTTTATCAGGCTTTATATTTTTCCTCCCCAGGAAAGTCTGCGTCACCATTAAATGTTGGAAATAATTCACCACCCAAAGAAGCAAATAGTGTAAGTTATGGGTTTTTTTCTGTTGGTGCTTATGTTGGGTAAAAGATTCTAAGCATGTTTATTTATTACATTAATAAGGAATTATTTAATATTCAGGAATTATTTAAGCTCTAACTTCCTTTTCTTTAACCTAGTACCTTCTTTTAAAAAAATCAGCCTTTTCTTTTTAGGTAACTGTAGATTGATACATAATTACAAGAAATAATGGAGACCCTGTGTAGCCTTTACCCAGTCTCTCCCCAGGGTAACAGGCTGCAGAACTGTAGTAGAATATATCCCAGCTGGAAGATACTCAAAATACAGAGCATTTCCATCACTGCGAGGGGCCCCCGTGTGCCTTTTTTGTGGCCATCCTTCCTTCCTTCCTTCACCCCTGGCAGCCAGTAATCTATCTAACCCATATTTCCAAAATATTGTCATTTCTAGGATGTTATATAAATGGAATCAGTTGGGGGTTGGATTTTTCACCCTGTATAATTCTGCGGAGATTCATGTAGGTTGTTGGCTGTATCAATGGTTCAACTCTTTTTATTGATGAGTTACAATCCATGGCACATTTAACCATTCTTGCATTGAAGTACATACATCTGAATTGTTTCCGGTTTTGAGATATTGCACCCAAAACTGCTGTTTGTGTGCAGGGTTTTATGTGAACATAAGGATTTTTTTCTAGGATAAATTCCCAGGAGTGCAATTTCTGGGAAATACAGTAGCTGTGTAGTTAGTTTTTCAGACGCTGCCATACTCTCTTACATTCCCACTGAGAATGTGTGAGTGATCTAGTTTTTCTGCATCGAGCCTCTTCAACAGCATTTGCTGGTGTTCGTATTTTTATTTTCTCCATTCTCATAGGTGTGTGGTGATAGCTCATTGTGGTTTTAATTTGTGTTTACCCGATGGCTAATGATAAACATCTTTCCATGTGCTTATTTGCCATCTGTGTATCCGTTTTGGTGAAGTGTTTCTTCATGTCTTTTGTCCATTTTCTTATTTGTACTGTTTACTTTTTTACTGCTGAGGTTTGAAAGTTATATATTCCAGATTCTAGTTCTTTATTAAATACATGATTCAGAAATATTTTCTCCAAGTCTGTAGCTTGTCTTCTCATTCTCTTAATGGGGTGTTTAGCACAGCAAAGTTTTTTAATTTTAATGAAGTCCTGGTCAATGCTTCCAGTAATGGACTATGCTTTTGGTGTCACTTTGGTGT
>PVKM010035303.1:0-15207 GCA_004027735.1 Carollia perspicillata | reverse complement strand
CACCATTTCCCACCCACCCACATTCTTCCGTCCTTACTCACCCTGTCCTGGGCTGTCACAGCTCACCTCATCCATCACTTGCAATCAGTCTCTTTCTCACAAAAATTATCACTAAAATGTGTGACAAATAGCTCAAGGCAGAAAGATTTGCCTGGCCTCCACAAAGAATGGATAAACAGAGAAAGGTCTGGAGTGCGTTTGTCACAAACTGCATTTGCCACAAGGGTTCGACTGCAAGGGCTCAGCCTGTCAGACACAGTGCGGGTCTGCAAGCCAGGAGAGGAGTTTAAGCCCCTGTGCCAGGGCACTGGGGGGACGGAACTTCTCAATGTCCGATATAGCCAGGGCTCTGAGAGGCAATCTCCAGTCTCCCGAGAGCATAGGGCTGCTGAGCCTGGCAGGGGCATCTGGGGTTCTGCCGGATGCGAGGGGAGGTTGGCAGTGGTGTTGACAGGGCCACAGAGCAGGCAACGGAAGACAATCTCCCCATGTGGCACCTGTAGAAGTTTATGGTTTATCTCAATAAGGCAGATGAGAGGAAACACCAAAAAAAAGTTAGGGCTTTGAGGAGAGTGTGGTGGTAGAATCTCAGTTGCCACATATTTACTCTTTTAATTGCCATTAACACTGATCAACTGCTAGGTGCTTGGCACGAAAATTGCACACATCAGCTTGTCAGTGCCCAGGCCTTGTGTCTGGGTGTCTGGATTTGAATCACAGCTCAACTTCTGACCTGCACAGAACACGGGGCAAATTGCCTAACCTTTCTAAGCCTAGCATCCTTATCTTCGAAATAGTGATAAAGATGGTACTTATCTCATAGGGTTGTTGTGAATATCAAATGAAATAATCCATGTAAAGCTGTTAAACATCAATAAATGTTGGGTTATAATTATAACACTGGCTCATACAGGGTGGGGATAAAAAGATAAAGTAGTCTTTATCAGTGATGAATTCACATTGTGGTTAGAGAAACCACGTGGAGATAGTTTTTGATGCCTTTTTCCTCTTTGCCTCCCACAACCAATCGCTCGTCAGATTTTGTAGGCATTCCAAGCGCTTGCTCTTACCTTTTCTTATTGACACCAAAATGGCATAGATTTTTAGAAATACAAGAGACCCATTCAGTTCAGTCCGAGTTTGCCTTTCCGGTTTATTTCCACTCTGCTCCTGTAGGCAAAGTCACCGGACTCCCTCCCTAACCTGGGGACTGGGAAGGAGAAGGAGGCTGTATTTTTCTGTTTCTTTCCTTCCAGCTACAACCTTCAAAGTCTGCCTCTAAACTTTGCTTTCTCTGAAGTTCTTTTCTGCCACTCTCCTACTTTGAACTCCTATAGTCTTTGTATCTCCTCTACAGATTTGGAAAGCTTTTTTTTTTTTGGTTAGATCTCTTTCCCTATATGATGTGTCTCCCTTTTCAAATGCTATTGTTGGACCTGTTTCCTTATAAAGTAGTGTTCTGAATTGTCCTGTCTCAAAACCAGTCACTCTCCATAGCAGAAGCTTAACATTAGGTATTCAACGTGGAGGATGGCTGCTGGCCTTTCTTCTCATACTAACACTGTAAAGTTTTGAATATCCAGTCGAAGGTCAAACAATTAGGCTTCAAAGCTCAGCTCCAACTCTAACTAGCGGTGTGACTTCAGAGAAGTTACTTTGATTCCTGGAGCCTCTGTTTCCCTCTCTGCAAAGTGGTAATAATAATATATTTACCTCTGCATTTTTTGAGTGATTAACCGAGATACTATGTAAAAAGCTTCCCACAGGCTTGGTACATTAATAAGGGCTGACAAATTTTTAGACATTGAGTAGGCCTCTTTGACATTCTTCACATTTTCTTAATTTTACCTCCCAAATATCTCCCAACTCTAATCATTTAGACTAAGCTGCCACCATCTCTTACTCAAACTACTGTCAAGTCGTCCACTGGGTGCCTCTCGATTCACTCTTGCCCCTCTGGTCCATTCACCTCACAGCAGCCAAAATCATCATTGTAGATACAAATTTCTCACACTTCAAATTACCTACCTTCGCTTCGAAACCTCCCTCCGAGCTCCAAGGCTTCCTATTATCTTCCAGAACACAGACGAGATTCCTTCCTGTAGCCTAAAGCCCTGCCCGATCAGGCATGGCAGCCCTTCCTCTCCTCTCTCGCCACACACACTTCATGCCTTGTTTCCACCACTGTGACCACACTGGCCCTCTGCCAGCCACTCATTGTCATGGCGGCCCTCTGCCCTGCCCTGCTTCATACACACTCCTCTCTGTCTGCAACACTTTCCCTCCTATCTTACCTGACAACCGCCCCCTCTCCTCCACCCCAGGGTATCTTCCAGTCAACGCACCGCGGTTACACTTTGCATTTGTCTGTGTACTTGATTAAAGCCCCAGACTGTACACTGTAGCCTTTGCTCTCCATTGTCACCAGGGAGCCTCACAGGGCCTGGCACTCTGCATAGAGCAGGCTCACAGTTAATATTTGAGGCATTAGTGAGAGAATTAGCATTGACTCTTTCCCCACTGAACTTCAGAGAAGCTCTCAAGTGGTGCTATAGGCCAAATTATAGAAATCTGATGTTCCGAATTCCAGCCTGAACCTCACACTCTAAAGAATGGAATTCTATCACAGCAGTGCACGTCTTTGTGTTTCTGTATTATGAGAGACAAGTCAGAGTGACGTCTTTGTTTAGTTTTTTCTTTTTGTTTCTCAGCAGAGAATAAGGTTAAGAAAATTAAAGCTTCATAGGTCTTATGCTAAATTTAATTTAAATTCTTTATTACATATTTTTGTATCAAAAATATCCTTCCTGTCCTAGGAAATATTCACCTGTCCATTGCTCTAGCATTTCCTTTTTGAATGCCTGACTGTATAGTTGAAAGACATTTTTATGATTTATTTTCCAGTGTTCACCAGGTCGGAGGTAAAGGGGAGAAAAGGGTCTAACCTTTATTCAGTGCCTGTCCCAGACATCAGGTGAGCATTTTAGAATATTATGTAAAAAGGAGCACAGAACTTATCTGAAACGTCCTTACCCTCTTCAGTTTTCGGATAAAGAGCGTTAGTAGGAGCCAGAAGAGGGTTGCAGCCACGCAGGTGCACGTCAGAGTGATTAGCTCCAGATTTGACTTGTCTGAGGTTCCTGGAAAGAGAAAAACACCAGGAGGGTGCTAAACACCAACTCTCAAGCACGGGTCTTTGTGATTTTATAAAAGAGGTCCATTGACCCTAAACGGTTCATCATGGTGGACACAGTCTGCTGGCACAAGAATTAGTGTCTGGGATAGATCTTCTCTTTCTTTCTGATTCAGGCAGGGTCCATGAATGATATGATCATAATAAACTCACAAGTCAATTACAAGCGTTTCCAGAAATGTAGCTAATGAGACCGTAAACTTCATAATCTCAGAAATAGCTAATTAGAAATCAGAGGAGAAATTAAAAATGGGGGAAAATTATGGCAGGAACAAAAGCCTATTAAAGTGCTAAATCTGGGATATGTTAAATCTCCCCAATGGGTTTTAGAGGAAATTCTAAAGAAAAAGAAAAATATTACATAAAACAGTTCCTCTGGGACTCACAACATTCTTCAAAGTAGGTTTAAAAATAAAACGAAGACTCAAGGCCTATCACCGTCACCCGCTCACGGCTTTAGGAACAGCCGGGCCAGCTGTCTCACCTCACCCTCCCCGCGGCCAGGGCTGTCTCTGACCTTCCCAGCAGTCTGCCCGCAGGGGCTGAGGTGAGAGGAGGTAACTGCCGGAGTGGGATTCTTCCCCATCACCTCGTTTCCCAGAATCACAGAGATAAAAAGCTGAGTAATGTTCGCCCAAGACCACAGAGGAAAAGACCCAAAGTATTCACTGGAAACCTCCAGAGAGGAAACTCTGGGACTTGTCAAGGAAGGCCCAGGGGCAAGAATAGGGGTTCCCTACTTATTGCCTCCAGTGGACAATTTCTCAGGAATTTCTAAAGTAGTACCTGTACCCTTCAACTGCATTAAAAGGAGACAGAGGCTTAGTACAAAGTTAGGCCAAGACTAAGTGAAACTTACTCTTTTTGGAAATGATGGTGTGGGTGGTATCACTTGTTGAGCCACACCCTCCCATCGCCCTATGAAGTAGGTGGCAATAACATCCCCATTGCCTAGATGAGTATGTCCTCTTATTGGCTCTTTGTTTCAGCCCAAGGTTCCAGGCTGGAGGACACAGGAAGATAAGAAGGGAAAGCCATCCCTTTCAAAGCACTCTCTCATAAACCGAATCCAGAGACTGAAGGCAAATACAAAGGAATTAGATAGAAAGAGTATCTGAGGTTGAGGGAATCTAACACTGTTTGGAAGAGGACTTGATCTAAGGACTTGATCTGAAACGGACTTGATCTAAGGAGATACAGACGGGAGAGGGCATTATAAGGCAGAGGGAATGGTGTGAGTTAGGACCCAGAATTCGGAAATGATAGGGGATTGATGGCAGTATAATGTAAGACTTAGGACAGGACCAGACCACAGATGATCTGAGGTCTGTGTGAAGGTTCTCTGCCCTGAAAAACAGCAAATACCCAAGCTAGAATTCCTTCTTTCCTCTTATACATTCAGCCACCAAGGACATCTGCTCTCTGTAGGCTGTAGTCTCTGCAGTGTATCCTTTAGTCTGCAGGGGAAACTGACACTTTCTCTCCATCCAGTCCATCACAAGGTTCAGCTCATGAAATTATCACCTCTTGTTCTTCCTCACAATCACTGCCTAAATCAAGGCCTCATGGGCTCTCACCTGGACACCTGCATTAGCTTCTTAATGACCTGGACTCTCCCCGGTCTCTCCTCCACTCTGTAGCCAGGGTGATCTTCCCAAATCACAAATTTAATCCTGTTACTCCTCTATCTAAATTCCATTTTTGCCAACCCCACCCCGTGTCACTGTCAGGATAAAAATAAAAAATCTTTCACTCCTATATGCCCAACCTATTCTATCGCTGGAGCTTCATCTCCTGCTATCCTCCCACTTGCTCCAGTCACATTAAAATACTTGTAGTTTTTTAACTATGCCAGCGCTTCTGTGCCGCTATACTTTGGCCTTTGCTGTCTCTCTACCAGACTGTAAGCTCTCCAGAAGTTGAGGCCACATCTTATTCATCTTTGTATCCCCACTCATCAGATTGGGTGAACTAGTCGATATATAATGTTTTGCCTTGTCTCCAAAGAGTTTCATGAAGCTTTGAAAGCATTCGGGGTCAAATTCTTATTCATGTGTGTTAATCCAGTAAATATAGGAGAGTGACCTATATTCCAGGTTCTGCTCTGGGTGCTGCTGTACAGTGGGAAGTGTAAGGGCGTGGTCCCGAGCTCCCAGTCTGGCACTCACGTCTGAACTGATGACTATGTTCAGAGTTCAAGGTGAAGCAGCAGAGGCAGACTGCAGCAGCATGGTCCTCTAGTTCACGGCTGCCTCTCAGTATTAAGAACTGAGTTCCTGGCATGCAGCAGGCATCTTGCAAATATTGGTTAAGTGAATACATGAATTTGGCTCCATTTGCTGCTTAGTCAGCTTAGGGTTAAGTTTTCCTGAACCTCATGAGATCGATTGAGAACAGCCTCCTTGAAGAACTTTCAAAAGTATGACCACCTTTTTTCTCAGTATGCATCCTTTCTATGGGGATATGGTAAGCTCAGGTTAATATAAGTTTGAATTTCAGCCCCAACAGTGAGAGGTCTGATGCTGCCTTGCTATACACATGCACACACATGCAGAGAAATGCACACACACTTCTTTGCTTATGATGCAAGTAAGTGTTGTGGAATCCGATTGGGACCTGCTGAGGGCACAGTGACCTTTGGCCTTTGGAGATGCTGATAGCATCTGGAGTCTTGGCCTGTCTGCATAAAACCTCTGAGGATGCCTCCTGCATGGAGCGCCCTGAGAGAGGCTCCCTCCCCTCGTGGGAACGTGCCTGCTGCATTCCACAGGGCAGGAAGCTGACCCCCAGAGTAATTCCACAGCCCTTACTCAGACAAAATTCCATATGTGTTTGTGTGCACTTACACATTTAAAGAATCAACTCATGAAAATGCCTTCAAGAAGAGTTATTAAAAGGGAAAGATCTATTTAATCTATTCCTGCTTACTGAATACTAAAATAAGAATCTTATAAGATGTGATGTAGTATAAATGCTCTTTCTCATTTGATAGCTCGATCTCTGTCTTTATTTGGAAAGTAACCATCAGGATGACCTTAGGCTGGGTAGACTGACTAAAATCAGCAACATCTCTTCTGTGCAGCTCTTGAATGTTTGCTCAGAGGTCAACATCCACACGCTAGCCCGACTAGAGCCAGCTCCAACTTGCTGGTGACAGCTGATGAGTTCGGTGCATGAAATGGCCCAGCTGCACGTGACGGGGGAAAGGAGGCCAGAGGAAGCGTGGGTGGGATTTAACAGCAACTAGGAGGAGTTCCCTTAGGCTCTCAGGGATGTGCGGCCCATATGATATGTGGTCCTAGGTCGGTGTAATTTTTCTAAGGCTTACTGGAATATTAAAATTGGCCTTCATACTATTTTTGAAGCTTTATGGGAATCTATGTACACCAATTTGGAACCCCTATTAAGGAGAATGGTGTAGGGAGATACTGTATTAGTATTAAATTTGAAGTACATTTTCAAGAGTAACTTTATTTATTTTTATTTTTTAAAAAGATTTTATGTATTTATTTTAGAGCAGAAGGGAGGGAGTTAAGAGAGGGAGAGAAACATCAATGTGTGGTTGTTTTTCGTGCACCCCCTACTGGGGACCCGGCCCACAACCCAGGCATGTGCCCTGACTGGGAATCGAACCAGCAACCCTTTCACTCGCAGGCCAGTGCTCAATCCACTGAGCCACACCAGCCAGGGCTCAAGAGTAATTTTAGGTAAAGATATTTAAAATTGCTCTTATGTGCCATCAGTTCTATATCACACTTCTATTGAGGCAAGTTAGATCCTTAGGTCAAACAGGAATTTTGTGGTTTGGAACACCATTTTGGTGACTCATTGGTTAAGTCAGGGAAAACTATAGTATAAAGGTTTTGTTGAAATGGGATTTGGGTATCATATTAAAAAACAATGCTAATTAATATTCCAAAGCTTCTATTATATGCTAGATAGTGTTTTAAATGTGCTCATCCTTACCACAACGAGGTAAGTTGGAGCACCATCATTAACATGCATTGTGTAAGGGAGCACACTGAAGCACCAGGAAGGTATCGTATTCTTCAGACTATAAGATGCACTTTTTTCTCCCTACCCACCCCCAAATCTGGGAGGAATAATGGTTGTTAATGCTCCTGTTGAGTTCTGTTTACATTTACATGGGTGAAATATTATGTTATTTACGTTATTAAATATTTTACCACATTTTTTGCTTCAAAAATTTTTGCCTATTTTCCTCCTCTAAAACCTAGGCTCATCTTATGGTCCAAAAAATACGGTAAGTAACTGGCCCAGGGTTACACAGCTCATGAGCAGTGATACACCTCACTGTAGATTGGGTCCTTCCCCCGCAGGGCTCTCCTGCCTTAGAGCTGGGAGGCCGTAATGCGGAATGGTTAAAGGTGGATCCAGCTTTCAGCTCTGCCGCTGCCTAGCTTGGGAACTCTGGACAAAGTTCTAAACCCCTCTGAGCCTCAGGTTCTCACCTGTGAATGGAAAAAATCCCCATTGGATTTTTGCAAAAGTTAAAGAGGTTAATGCATGTTATATGCTTTAAAAAGTGCACTGCATGTTCCATAAACATAACATGTTATAACTGAATTAATTTCATCACCAGTTTTTGAATTCTTGTTCAAGTCCAGTTTTATGTCATTGAGGATTGATGCCCAAAGGCAGCCCTATCCTGTCCCCTGGCCCTCTTGTGTGAAATGGTGGGCAGCCAATTCAGCTCTCTGTTTTGAGCACTGTCCTCTCCTTGGGAAACCCTTTTGAATTGCCAACACCCATGAGAGGAATGATATCAATCACCAACATCATCGCCTGAATTAGTTTATCACATCCTTCCTAGTGCCAGGAGAGCCACGGGGTGAATTTGGGGGCACGATTGAGGAAGAAAGGGGCTGAAGCGGAGGACAGGCAGGAATCGGGGGAGAAACGAAAACTGAAAGCTGGCCAGGGTGAGATAAAGGAGTTGTGTTTTGATCTTTTCCTATTCTTTACTCTTGGAATTTTATGAAAGAACATCGTGTGTGCTTCCCTCTGTATGAGTCCTTCTCTGAAATGTGTTGATGTGCAGTCACTGTGGCACACAATTTATAAACCACGCCTTTAATGCCATTTCAGGCAGGGAGACCTGCTGGGCCCCGAGGCAGTCATCCTTTCGTATCCATCAGTCGTCCTCAAAAAAATGTTTAAAAGGGTAGCTCTTCTTCAAGTTGTTTTCTCCTGTGTAATTATAAATGCTATTGAAATAGTATTGCAAAGCAAGGCCCAAATCTGTTACAGGAATGTATCTATATACATATTGTGATTATTACTTCCCATAATAATTATGAAACAGAGTTTTATCTTAAGTCCTTGGATGCAAATGGGCCACACTCTCATCTCAACAGTCCATTGAGCTCCACCGGCTATCGAATGCTGTGCTAAGTTCAGAAATTGTTTTGGTTACTAACAGTTTTGTTGTTGTTGTTTTTAATATTAGAACTTCCCCTGCGAGAACTCCACGACGTGTGCTCGCTCGCTCGCTCGCTCTGGTCCTGGTGTACGGTCCAAGCCAAACAAGAGTCACGATTATTTAAAGAAGCTCCTTTGACTCCACAGTCCACTCATCCTTTTCAGATACAAAAATAACACATTGTTTTATCTCTGAGTATAAGAATCGTGTTTCAAAGGAAATAAAAAGAGCAGACAGTTTCCTTCCTGGCTAATTCACGAACCTCTTTAAATCTGTTAAACATAACCACAGACACAACTTATTTGCCTGGTTTCGTTTCCTAAACTCAACCAGGGAATGGTCAATTTGCATATATTAGGATATCAGTCTAAAGCCAGGGGACGTTCACAGCCACTGAAGTGAGGAGAATAGTGCTTTAAGCTCTAGGGCAGGAATCTAATTTCAGTGGTAAAGTTAGTAAGCAGGTACTGCCTTCTATTGTTCTGAACAGCATCCAAAGACTAGATTTTTATTCAGTGAACCCAAAGTATTTTAATTTAAGATGGCATCTAACTCATAAGAGTCATGTAATATCAACTTTCAAAAAGTTTTCTACTGAAAATGATAGTTATCCTTAAATGGAGCTGAAACCTGCCTCCTTGAAACCTCACCACCATCTCCCTCCTTGGTTCTCCCCTTCTCTGTGTCAAAGAATGAGTTAAATGTCTCCTCGGTCTGAAAGCTCCTTAAATATTTGAAGAAAACAATCAGCTTCAGTTGTCTCACTTTTAGAGAAAACATTCTCATTTCCCTGTATTGTTTTACCATTACCGTATGAGGACTATGGTGCCACTTCTTTATGCTTCTGTTATAGATGGCTGTGAAGTCTCAGGTGTGGTGATTGCAGAGCAGGTCATCTGCTTGCTCAGCTAACCACAACAACTGAACGGAGAGTTTGGATGTCGCCATCCTTCTCAACGTTTAAAAAAATTACAAAAGAGAGCAGGCGAGAAGGCAGAAATGCCATGAAAAGCAGACACAAGAATGGAAAAGCATGGCAGCTGGGCAGCGGCCAGTAAAGGGCAGGGTGTATGGAGCATCTGTGGCTGTGCTGCAAACTCCACCATTTCTCTGAGTGACGGCAGAAGTTAACGCCACATGAGGGAAAAAAGGTCGTGCATCAAAAACACAGATTCCTCGTGAAGTTCAATGGACCAGACCATAGGAAATGTTTAGAATTATTTGGACTCTGTAATTACCAAAGGAGATATCAATGTGGAAAGTCCAAAGTTGCTTCATCACTTGCTGCCTTCCTCCGGACTCATTCACCTTGCCAATCCAATATCCACCAAGGCCTCCTAGGAGGTCAAGTCACATGTCCCTTTTTGCCTCTATGAACATCTTGAGCCCTTATCAGCAGCACTAGGTAGTCTGTTTTATACAAACTAGTATTTCTACTTTACCTTTCAGAAGCAATCAAAGTGTTTGTTGAACTGGTTCTAACTGTTTCACACACATCTTACTCTCCTTCCAACTAGGTCTTCAAAGCCCATTGAAGTCAGTTGGTCATGGCTCCCACTCCCACATCCTGCATAATCCCGGGCAAATGAGTGTGTTGAGTTAACAACAAACTGAATTCGGCTTATCTCTATTGTCCTAAACAATGTATCGGTGCATTTCTTTTTTCCAGACATTCAGTGGTGGTTTTCTAAATAGGTAAATCCAACAAATATTTATCAAGTGCTCTGGGATAGCAAAGTGGATAATAGGCAGTGATAAGCATTGCATTAAATGTGCGTGTCAAGTGCCATGTGAGCACGGAGGGGCACATGATGGTGCGGCAGGCAGTCGGGTGTAGAGAAAGTGAATTTGAAAGGATGAGCGGGATTGTCTGGGGCAGGGGGAAGATGGGAAGGCAGCCTCTTCAGGCAAAAGAAAAATGGTGTGTAAATGCAGAAGACTAGGAGCACAGCGTGTGCGCTGAATCACAAGTAGTGTAGTCCAGCAGCACTGCTGGGCATGGGAGGGATATGGGATGAGGATGGAGAGGACGCGGTGGAGGACCTGTGTGCCTAGATGAGGGGACAGGCGTTTGGGAGCCCCTGCAAGTTCTGAAGCAGGGAAGTAGCATGTCATATTTCACTCATTCAAAAAGATCGCTCTAGATTTGGGAGTGCGGCGGCGGGTAGGAGGAGTGGATGGGCTGTTTGGGAGGCTAAGAGATGACGTCAACAGATGATAGGGGATCAGAATATCTGCGATGGCAGCTGATGTGGGCAATTCAAGTGACCATTATCTCCCCTTTCCTCAAGAGAAAATGATATAAGCTGATAGAAACTGTCAGGATTTATCAGTGACAGCAGTATTCCTGTCTGACTTTTCAGGAAAGCATAACATTAGTGGGAAAAGGAATCAGTGTAGGAAATCTAAAAGCAGGTAGAGAGAAGACCAAATAATAGGATAAGTGAGTCTAAAAACTCAGTTTTACGCTAAGGCCTTGCAGACAATTCCCAAGACACTTCAGGAATGAGAAGAATAGAGGAAGGATGGAAACAGAGTTTCCAAAGATGTCAGCTCAAGTCTTAGCCTCACTACCTATTCTTTGTGCAGCTTTGGGCAAGTAACTTAACCTCTTTGAGTCTCCTTCTTCCTAGCTGTAGACTGAAGATAATACTATAATGCTTCTTTGGACTAAATAAATACTAGTCTCTTGCTAAGTGCTGGATATGGGTATGGTATACAACAATATGTCAGACACAGTTCATTATTCAGTAGGGGAGAAAAGTATATCAATAATTAAATAATAACAAAAGGCAGAATAAAATGAGTCTGACTAAAGACCCGGGAACCATGGTGTGGGAGAGCAGAGAAGAGAATGAGCAGAGAGCATCTGACTCGGCTGTTCATCCTGGAGGACATTACCAGGCAGAATGCACCTAAACCGTCCTGGAGGGTAAGGAAGATGTCAACGTAACGGGGAGGGGTCTGGACAAAAGACTTCGCAGGCTGTGTTCACGGCCATTTTTGACCCAGATTCAGACAGAAGTGGGTACAGACACCTGGGAAGGGAGAGCAGCTATGTGGTGGGTTGGAGTGAGTCATCGCCATTCGCCATTCCTGGCTACAGGATTAGGTTAACCATTTCATTCCTCTCTGGGTTTATAAGAACTGCTCCAAATATCTTGCAGGGTTGTTGTGAGGATATGGGGGAAAATGCCTCTGGACGGAGCATGAGGAGTCTTCCTTGCTACTCCTCTCTCAGAGGCAGGTCCTTTCTGAGAGTCACACCTGGGGTCCTTGTTAAGAGACAAATTAACGGTCCTTTGGAGAAGGAGGCATTAAAGAGAGATTCACACTTAATAAATAATTTTCTCCCTATATAAGCAGGAACGTTGAAACAATACTTTAAAACAAGAGTTATCTGGGAAACAAATAGGACCATCACTGAAAGTATTTGGGAATGCTACCTCAGCCTCTTCTGAAAGCCTAAATTTGTGGGAGAGTACTTTCAGATTGGTTAGGAGACCCTCTAAAATCATTTCCTTATAAAAGTGTGGGGATGCTGTTCTCTTTTAAAGGAGCCTGAGTTCTCAGAGTTACACTCTTTAAGTACTGAACGTGTCCAGGGCAGAAGAACGGGTGTCCGTTGCCTTCTTACATAGTCTCAAGTCTCCTGGGGAGCGTTTGGAAATAGGCTACTGAACACCTTCCATCTTTTCATGTAAAACCACAATGTGCCACAGATACTTACGTCTAAGAGTTGCCAATTTAATATTTTATGATGCTCTAACGGTTACGTTTTGGGTGATTCTTGGCCCTGGAGAATTGAAACTGAGGTCTCAACTGTTTTCTAAATGGAAGCCGCAATGCCACAGCCCGGGGTGGGAGGAGGCCCCTTTGGATTTTGCCGCTCAGCAAACTATCGGAAGCCCACAGAGAAGAAGCACTTGGAATACTTTTCTTAAAGGTGGTCTGTTTACTGTGTTGCTTCTCTCTGATAATATTTTGACACCTACTTCATGTTAAAAACCACCTTGTGAAAAGTTTGGAAGATATGTCTAACTCACGGAAATTAGAAGTGGGAAAAAAAACGAACAATTTCCAGTGTGTTGCGTTTCTCTCCCCGTCTACACCCATCTTCCTTTTCGGATCTCTTTCTCACAGGTGTGGCCACTCAGTCGTTCTCTGTGGGTCAATGTCATCACACTGGCAGCAGCTGGTTTTCTTCTGGGAGCTGCTCCCCTCACAGAGAATATGTTCGGATGGGGGCTCTCCAGGCCAGCCAGTGTCTTCACCTTCGGTCTTGACAAGTGGAGCCAGACAGGCTCCTCCCAGAGGGATGGGGGGAAGGGCAGGAGGTCAGGGAAAGGCACAGATGGGAGGGGCAACAGGAGACCGGGAGGTGAAAAGTTAAACAAACAGGGAAATAGGTGTCTGAACAGTTTCTGGTTGCTCTCTAAAGCGGCTGTTTACCTTGAACAGTGAGGTATGCTGAACTTTCCACGGACCCCCTCTGGTTGGTGGCTTTGCAGTGATAGAAGCCTTCATCCTCTTCTGTGACTCTTTCAATAAACAGCGTGCTGCTTCCTGGTCCTAAAATAATTCCTAAAGAGTGAGAGATGTTTAGATTAGTGGGCCTAGATGACAAACACAAGCAGCTCCTTTTGTAACACAACCCCTTCCTATCATCATGCATTTATTCAGACAAGGAAATCCGAGCCTGGGCGAACCTGGGGCAGGGCTGCTTATTTGTTTTCTCTGATCCAGGCTCTCTAACAGCACCTGCACCACCCAGCAGCACTCTGACCTCTGGCTTCGGTGATGCATCTGACCAAGGCCTTTCGCTGTGTGGAAGAAATGAGATGGGGTGGCCATACCCAACTTTGAAGAGCAAATATCGAGGAGGTAGAATATCTAATAATGATAACTACCATTCGCTCAGTGTCTGCTACATGATGGGCATTATGCGAGACACTATCTTGGGTTTAGAACAGTCTGTGAGGTATGAACTCCATTTTATGAACGTGGAAACTGAGGTTTGGCGAGTTAAGCAACTTGACCGAGAGCATGCAGCTGGACTGAAATCATATTTGTGGCACTTGGGTCAAGGGAAATCAGGTTTCTTTTTTCACAGGGGTAGAGAGGCTGGGCTGTGTTTAATCTAGGCCTTACTGCTTCAAGCTTTGTCACTTTCAGCAAGTTACTTAGCCTTTCTAGATTTCAGTTACCTCAGTCTTAAGATGAATATGAAAGCAGTTCCTGCTCTATAAATGGGAAAATGAAGGCAACTGTACAGCACATAGTAAGTAAATATAAGCTTAAGGATCACTACAGAGCATGGTGTCGTTAAAGGAGCATCAGGAACCTTCAGATCCTGGCCTGAGATCCAGTAGTGTCAACACCAAGTGCTATCACCATGTAGTTATTGAGGGCTGACTCTGCCATTAGCCCATGGTCGAGACTGGAGGTCGGGGGAGGGAAGGGAGAGAGGCAGGCTAAGACAATATCTGCTGAGAAAGGAAAATTAACTCATACCAAACACACGTATATACATCTCTGTCTCTCTCCGATACACACCTATGCCAACAACAAAAAATGGTTAATGAATGAGAATGAATAAATGTAGCACAGTGTACACAATTAAACACAAAGTCAAGGTTGGGTTAAGATCGGTAAGAATAGGAGTACTCAGGGAAGGTGGCATGGGGAAATGGAGGAGGCGGGCCTTGAACTGAGGTTTGAAGGGTTAGCAGAGGTGAAGGGAGAAAGGAAAGCTGGAGAAACAGCATGATGCTGAAATGACTAAAGACCTAGGCCGAGTCATTTTTAAATGTTTACACAAGCATTGAGTACTTGTGCTGGGACAGTGACAACATGGGCCTGGCCAGACTGCAGGATACATTTTGTTAGTTTAAATTGTTTGTAGTCTCTCTGATTACAATATATTCAATACAGAAAATTTGAGAAATCTTGGAAAGCATAAAGAATATTTGAAAGAAAAAACCTGTACTCTTATCTCTCTGATATTTTTTCTTGAAACTTTTAAGTGGACTTTTTTTTGCAAACAGTTCATTTGTTCACATAATAAATATTTTTGAGCTCCTACCATTACTAGACACTATTCTAGATGCTGGTGATACAATAATAAGCAAGGAGACTAAATCCTTGCCTACAAAGGCCTTAAGTTATAGTTTTAGAGAATTATAAATAAATAAAGTAATATCAAGCAGCTAAAAAGTCTGAGAAGAAAATAAACCAGATTAAGGGGATTGTGGGTGAAGGAGGGTGAGGAAGCGTATATAGGGTGTTTTGGGAAGGCTCTCTGAGGAAGTGACATTTGAGCAGATACTTGAAAGATGGGAGAGAGTAAGGCATTTGAAGATCTATCTAGAAAAGGGCATTTTAGGCAGAAAGTCCCTGGGGCAAGAATGAGCTTAAGGAACGGTGAAGAGACCGTTGTGACTAGGGTAGAGAGAGCACCAGGAGAGATGAGAGCAAGGCAGCACCCACAGGCCATGGTAAAGATTTAGGATTTTTTCTAAGCACAGAAGATAGCCATTGGAGAGTTATAATACTGTACAAGGACCAGGGC
>PVKM010035302.1:0-15234 GCA_004027735.1 Carollia perspicillata | reverse complement strand
AGCCCATCTGCTGGAATTTGGTTCATGGTTAAAATGCAGTTTGGACATAGGTAGCATATATTCCCTTGGGGAACTTATTTAATATCTTGAGTTTCATTTCCTTGATGTATTATGGGGATTTTATAATCACTAATTCATAAAATTATTCTCAGGATTGAATTTATTAGTAGAAGTTACCTTTTTCTAGCCCGAGCCTTTACCCCTCTGGTGTTTTGGGCTTGTGGTTAGCCAAGGACTGTGTTCCTGAGTTAACTCCAGTGTACTCACAGCTCACTAAGAAAGCTGTTTCATGTCTGTGTGAGGTTTCTGCTGTTTAAGAGTACCAGATAGTTTGGGGGGTTTTTGAGGAGATTAGTGGGATTTAAGATTCTGAGAGGTGACATAAAGAGTAGGGTGGGTCCCCAGAGGGTTCTTTGGGCTAACTCAGAGAATCAGTGTGTGTGTTCATTCACTGTGAAAGGGGATGTACATCCAACCACAAAAAAGCTCATTAAATGTTAATAAATACTTCACATAACCATCGATATATTTAGGTATATAGAGAATATAAATTAATAATTCATTAAAAACTTAATGGTCTGCATCTTAATTTATATTTGTGATGTGATACACTGTCTTTTGTATGAAAGTGCTCATTATTGCATTCTTAGAAGCTGAGAAATGATTAACTCTGGCCCATCTGCTTAAGGCTGATAAGGACAATCTTCCCCTTATGTACTAGAGTATTCATTCAAAGATCAGTCACCTGAATTGTATAGGTGATACATAAAGACTGGACACATTAATAGCAAGCCAAGCACAGGCTTTATGTAAAGTTGGACAAGCCACTTTCTTCTTATTTTTCTTGTTTGTAAAAAGAAATAATTCTAGATTTATCTGGAGGAGTAATTATGAATAACCAAAGGTTGTGCCCATAAAAATATGCACAATTTTAGGCAATTTGTCTGGCATTTGACATACAAAATATCATTATTTTATCCTTATCATTGTTTTTCATGTAAAAATGGACATTTGCTCCCCCTCCCTAATTTAAATCCAATCAGAGTAGTCCTCTTTTAATGACCTATAATTTTATTGCACAAATTATTATTTTGAGTCAATTATATATACCACATAAAACAACCATCTCGTACACAGATATGTGCACCTGTACGCATGTATTCATACTCACAAAAGCTGAAAATCAGGTAAAAGTAATTTTGCCATTGGTTTTGCTTACTACCACTGCCCCCTCATCCTAATCTACACAAAAAAGCATCCCACTAAAGATGCTCTTAGTTTGAAAGCCAGTTCCTTGAGAGTCTTTCTTTGATGAGCCTGTAATAAGGTGTGACAAAGTCCTATAATCACACAGCTCTCAAGTATTTGATTTCAGTGCATAATAAAAGCAAAACAGTTTATTGTTTTTCCAGGTACTTTTGAGTAATTTACATTATGATTAAAACTCATGTAAAGGGAAAATTTATTTTATAGTTTTGAGGACATGTATTTCCATTTATAAATTATATTCCATTTTCTCAAATATTGTGCATCACTTATTTTATCCCTGCTAAATAACTTTCAAATATTTTTCTTTTCTTTTTCTTAGTTGATCTTCTTGTCATTCAGTTAGAGACTTAAATCATAAGCCTGTTAATTTTTAACTATAACACAGTATATTAAAGTGCTTTCAGAAAGGAGTTCAGTTGTATTGAGTTGGCCAGAAAGTCTGCTTAGTTTTTTTCTATAAAATAAAATACACATTTTGCATTTTCACCAATAACTTTATTGACTTGGCTGGTTTGAATATGTAGGCCGGGGATGCTGCTAAACATCTCCCAGTGCATAAGACAGCCCCACAGCAAAGAGTTATTCGGCCAAAATGTTAACAGTACCAAGAAAATTCACAAACCCCTTTTGACACGTTTGTTTAGTCACAGCATCTTTGTCCATACACTGCACAATTTTTTTTTTGCGTTTAGTTGCATTTTTACCTTTCTTGAAATAACAAAACATAATACACTGAAAATGCTGAATATTTTCCTCCATCTTCAATATTAAAATGGCTGCACAAAAACTCACCAATTTTGAAATTTTTAAAAAATGCACGTTGATGACAGCTGTCACAGTACAGTCTAACAGAATTGTTTTGAATGAATTTAAGGACAACTAAGTACTGCTGGAGCAATTGCATGGAAAAAACTAAACAAACTTTTTGACTAACCCATAAATAGTACCATGATTTTTCAATTTCTGCAATAACTATATCACTGAATTATTGGAAAATAAATAATGATTGACAAATATTTTTGACATCTTTATTTACATTTGACATTTAAAGCCATGGGAAAGACCACTTGACAAATAAGGCATTATGTGTTTATCAACAAAAAACCCCACATACACACCACCTATGAAACATATTGAAACATACCTCTACTTGAATGTCTAAAGACATCTCAGACTTTCCCTATCTAAAACAGACAACTTCCTCCCTCTCCTGCTGTCTTCTCCTCAATTAATGGCTACTCCTTCCTTCCATGAGCTCAGTCAAATTTTGCAATCAACTCTGATTCTTCTCTTTCATTCAACCACTCTCTCAGGAAATCCTAGTCACTGTATTTAAAATATACTCTCAGTTCTATGCGGCTCCACATCTCTAGCTTCTACTGCTTTTTCCAAGCCACCATTCTGTCTGCTTAGAAGATTATCTCAATTAGTTTCCTTGTGCCCTGCCCTTTCTTCCCTGTAAAGTGGTCTCAGTCCAGCGGCAGAAGCCAGAGAGATTCAGAGACAGTCCCTCTTCTGCTGAAACCATTCTAAGGCTCTGCTTCACACGAAACAAGGTGCAGGGGCTTAAATTCACTCGCAAGGCCTGCAGGACATTCCTGCCTCTTACCTCTCTGACCTCTGCCTCACTTTCCTTCATTTCCTGTGTTCCTGCCACACTGCCCCCTTGCTGCTCTCTGAACGAGAACACATCAGGTGGCCTCTTTCAGGGGTGTTCACACTTCATCCTCCCTCTTTCTGAAACCCTATTTCCTCAGCTGTCCACATGGTTTATGCTTTTATAGCCTTGATGTTCATGCTTAAAGACCATCTCCTCCATGAGGTCTGCCCTGACCCCTGCATTAAACATTGAAATTTCTTTAAAAAATGAAACAAAACTGAAAATTTCCACTCTTCCAACACATCCTGTCTTCTACCCTTGCTTTTCTCTTTCTTCTTGGTCTTATCACTTTCCACAAAATTTATATTTTGTGTGTTTATCCTGTTTATTGTCTGCCTCCCTCACTAAAATGTGAGCCACCAAAGGACAGGGATTCCATCAGTTGGGTCACTGCAGTCCACCCTGCCCATAGATTATTAGTATATAATAGATCTTTGATAAATATTTTAATGAGGTAATAATATGAAGGCTATCTGTACCTTAAAGTGTCTAACAGAACACATGAGAAAGTTCCTTCAAATAATTCTCAGCTGGCAGACCAAGTGAGATAAAGGACTTGCAGAGTTAAGGGTAGTTGGTGCCAAGGGCACCAAAATGTTTTCACAGCTGTGGTGCTCCCAGTTCTCTTGGAACTCAGTTCTTTCTGCTTCCTCAAGTTTAATTATCCTGCTCTTAAGTTTTGTGGAGACTATGACTAATATTTATTATTTTGTAGATGTCAGGCCAACCAGTGTATTAGGTGAACTAATTTGCATTAAAACAAAATGCAAAATCATATGACATTAAAACATGGCATTTCTAGTTTGAATATTGTGATAGCCTTTTCATTTTTTAAAATATTTTATTTATCGATTTTTAGAGAGAGGGGAGGGCAAGGAGAAAGAGTGGGAGAGAAACATCAATGTATGGTTGCCTCTCATGTGTCTCCTACTGGGGACCTGGCCGGCAACCCAGGCATGTGCCCTGACTGGGAATTGAACCAGCAACCCTTTGCTTCACAGGCCCATGCTCAATCCACTGAGCTACACCAGCCAGGGCATCCTTTTCATTTTTATGTCTTGATGGTCTTTCCAAATCAATGACTGTGTAATAAACTTTGTTAAGGAATTAGTGTTCGAAATTAGGTCCACATCTTCAGAATCATTTTTTGTCACAGATTTTATTTTCATTCACTCATTTCTGGAACCCCATTATTAACACAATGTCAGTAGCTGCTATATTTTGATTTCCAGGTGTTAGAGGCAACACGTTTGGGCGTGTACATCTGTCACCTAACTAGAGAGAGTGATTATTAGGTAGCAAAATCTTGGGGTTACATCTCACATATTTGATTCACTGGAAGGAGGTGAGGAGTAAGTTGTTGATTTGTTCTATTTCTAACAAAAGTTATGATGCTTCATGGGGAATTGAGCTATAAATATTTACCAAGGAAAATAATAAGATTGTACTTTAAGATAAAATTTAAGCAGCTTTACAGTGTGGTATCTATGTTCTTATCATTCTGTGAATTTTCATATGTAGTTGTATTCCCCTTTGTATTTCTTAATGAGTTGCAATGGAAAGAAGTTTTATGAAGAAATTTATATAATTTGTATGTAATAAAATTATATATTTATATGTAAATGTTATATTTATAAAAGAAGAATTGATACATTTTGTTATGTTTATACTTACGTTACATCATTTTTATTATATATGTTCTTTAAAAAGTAGTATTATTTCTGGTTCATTCATATTTGAAAGTATTTAAAATTTAATAAACTTTATTGATTGTGATTTTATAACACTGTTTTCTTTTCAAAAGCCAAAAAGCACTTAAAAATAAATAAAATTGAGTGACTTTTATTTTAAGAGTGTCTAGGGTAAAAATAAAAAGCTTTTTAAATATATAGTCTAATGTATTTTCTTGCCAATTATCCAGAATACTTTTATGATCTTATTATGATATGAGGGTTACATGAAACTGATTTAATATTGTTTACATAGTCTAATTTTCTAAAATAGAGTTGTCTAAATAAGAACCCACCATCACTAGTTTGAATTGAAGCCACCAGAGTGTATAGTATCTAAATTTCATCTTGTTTTAGTTTGGATATTTAAATTTGACTTTAGTTAAAATTATGAGAGTAGCTTCCCCAAAGCTATTCTTCATGGATATCTAAGTTTATTTACTATAACTTTAAAAAACAACTTCATTGAGGTAAATTTAAATTACAGGTGTTTCATGAGTGTCTTTTAATGACATTTTCACCACTATAGTATTACATGGAGTAGTTTTACTGTCCTAAAACCCCTTTGTGCTCTGCCTGTTCGCCCCTCCTTCCTCTCTAACAACTCTCTTGACAAACACTGATCTTTTTACTCTCTCTAAAGTTTTGATGTTTTCAGAATGTTGTATAGTTAGATAATAGAGCCTGTAGCCCTATTAAACTGACTTCTTTTACTTAGTAATATGCATGTAAGTTTTCTCTATGTCCTTTTATGGCTTGATGGCTCATTTCTTTTTAAAGCTGGACAATATTCCACTGTTTGGATGCACCACATTTATCCATGAGCCTAATGAAGGACATATTGGTTATTTGTAAGTTTTGGTAATTTTGAATAAAGCTCTTGTAAACATTTACATGTAAGTTTTCTTCTATGAGTTTGATGACATATTCACACATACAACCACCAACAACATAATAAAGAGGCATATGAATATATGAATATATATCTATCTTTATATCAGTACCTATACACATATATATTTTTATCTACACACATATGAAATGTATTATTTCCCATTGTCATGCACATATCTGTGAGTTTTAAGATATGCTTAGCATTCAGTAATCGCCACCAAGACCAAGATACTGAACAGACCCATCACCTAATAATTTAGTACTTCCTAATGCCTATTCTCTATTGTCAAATCCTCTTCACTCAAACTCTGCCAATCACTAATCTGTCTTCTGTTCTGATTTTTCATCTTTTGCAGAATAACATAAAAATTGAATCATGCAGCATTGTAACCTTTGAGAGTGGACTGGCATGCTTATCTAATGCATTTAATATTTCAACAAAGTAGCATTTGTTTTTAATTTGTTGGAGTGCATGTGAAGTCAATTTATAATCAGCCATATTTTCTTAAGCTTTGATTCTACAACTGTGCTTTGGCTGGTATTTGAAGCATGATAAACTACATTCATGAAATGTAAAACATATGATATTTTTAGCAATATCTTGATTGAAAGGTACTGGGATATTTTCATCCTTGAAATATTAAATACCTAAATCTAATTTAAGTATTATATACCCAGGGCTTATTGATTATTTGGTGTACAATTGGCTGACCTTTTCTATTTTTTTCTCAGTTTATTTAGAGGAGGAAGCTTTTCATGGGCTAGTTTGTCTTTTTGAGAAGTCAATTGCAACCTTAGGCCTTCTCGCCTTGGATCTCCTGAGAAACATTTTGCAACATGAGGCCCATTTATTTCTTCCAAGCTTTAATTGTACTGGCAGTGACTGCCCTTTTCCAGGTGTCTGTTTTCTTTCTCAAGTTCTGAATACTGTTTAAAGGTTAACAGAATCAAGATTCAAGCAGAATACATCCTTGATATAGGGACCTGAAGTTCATTGTCACATTCCACAAATGATTATAGTTTCCCATCAGACACTTCAGTCTGACCCACTTGTTATCAGAAAAGTCAATATTTACATTGTGTTGAATATGATGACTACTAGTGTTTGAAGAAAAGGCTACTTGATATATGTACTTCTATGATTTTATTGTTTGCATTCACAAGAAAGTATCTGAAAATCCTCTAATGATTCAAAGATTTGCTGTAAGGGCTTACTTCATTATTAGAATTAGTTCTGCTGTAACTTTAAATTTAACTGGTATAGCATTTTATATTGCTTAATTTAAAAGAATGACCAGAAAATGAAAAAAAATCTGAGAAATAACTTCTTTGTTCATAAATTGTTAGATGTATATAGGAACAAGTATAAAGGACACATGTACAAAAACTAAGGGGGGTGGAAATGGGAGGGAGGTGGGGAGCACTGGTGGGGTGGACTGGGATGGGAGTAAATGACAGAAAACTGTACTTGAATAACAATGAAATTAAATGAAATTAAATGAAATAAAATAAAATAAAGAAATTTAAAAAAATAAAAGAAGGAGAGCCAATTAAAAAAATTGTTAGATGTGTAATGGGAAAAGGTATTTTCAAAATTTCATCATATTTCTATTTTTTTTAAATCTGAAAAGCACATGCATTAAAGGTGTTTGCCTTTCCTGTGGGTTTCTCATATTTTAATAAACAGAACCAGCTTCCATTGAAAATATGGTGTGGCAGTTTTTAGTTGATAAACAATTTTCCAAGCTTAATTTCAATCATTTTTTTCTTTTTAAGATTTTTGCACCTTTTTGAGAAGCTTTAACCATCACTAAAATTCACTCACCCATATTCCAATTTTGTTGTTGTTTTACCCTGCATTACCTTTTTGTTTATAAATGATCCATCTTCTGTGCTCAATGATTTTGTTAGCTGAAGGACAATAGGGATGCATTTATCTGTTTGGCTGTCTGACTTCCCATTTTAATCCTCATGTTTAGTGCTTTGTAGGCTATGGAAACAAAGAAAACTTGCTAATTACCTCATGAGACCAAACTTCTCTGCTTTCCTTAGATCTTATTTTCCTTTCTAATATTGCAAAATCAAAGAAAACACTACAGTTTATTTGATACTGCAAGCATTTTTGAACTCTCATGAGTTTCCTCCATTGCTCTTTCATGGGCTTTAAAATTCAATCATTTATTCTTTCACAATAAAATTTAGAGTGGCCCTTTGTGCCTTCGGTTTGAGGTTTCAGACTGAAACAGGGTAAGGTTCTTTCTTCTCTAACACTCACTTTCTAAGTCTGTAAAATGATGGCGAAGTTGGACTGGGTAAATCCTAAATTTGATTATGATTTGGTATTCTGAGCTTTATTGCCCTCTCAAAATCAAGATAAAGGTGGCAAATTTTTTGCTTGGGGGGCATTTTAAATGAAGTTATGCTCAGAAAACTTTCAGGCTCCAAGTTAGAATTTGTGGGAGCCACTGAGCAAGGATACCCTCCATCTTGATTCTGTTTTCCTCTGTCAGCTTTGGTAAACTCTTTGGGTTCTATTTTTATATCACGTTTAAGTTGTTACTTAAGAATTATAAGCCTACCTTTGTATTTACAAAGTTTCTTCTCCTTTACCTCTCTTTCTGACTCCTTTATTTACTGTTTCTAAAAAAACGAGCTGTAACAGATGCATTTATTTGGGCTGCAGAAGTTCTTTTGTGAAGACAAACAAATAAAAACAATGATCACAACAAAACCTCTGTGAACCATGTTAACCTAAAGATAAGCCAAATTGAAAGACAAGAGTTGTTTATTTGACATCCAAAAGAATTGCTATTGGGAAAGTACCGATTCAAGCAGAAACCCAAAGTGGTCGGATTAGGCAGTAAAGGCAGTGAGTGTTTCAGGAGAAAGGGCAGGGGAATAAATACATAAATGGAAAGGAGGAATTTATATTGGCACTCTAAGGAAGTAATTTTTATAGGTGCAAGTAAGCTAAGTTAGTCTTTAGCTATACTTGGTGTGCTAATTCTAAAGATTGTCTTTAACTTTTAGTCAGATAGCCAGAACATCTGCTTTCCTGTTAGCTTCACAAACAGCTTTCTGGAATACTATGTTGCTTTAGCCCAGTGCAAAGGTCATTTTGTCCAGTTTTAACATTCCAAAAGCTTGAGGGGCAAGACACCAAGGCAGTTCCTCTGGGATGGCAGCTCCGGCTGAATTTTGAAGGGGCTCCGTTTATATTATTGTAACAGCTATAACAAAGAAAAATAAAAGTAATAAAAAAGAGAGACTGGGAATTTTTAAAAATCAGTTTTCTTCCATGTGGAAGTTTATGGGTTAGCTTTGATAAGACAAAACTAGGGATAGGGAAGGTGATAGATACGGACAGGCATGTGTAAGAGAGGAAAATGTTTCCCTTCTCTTCTAGGTTCTTAGGCTGTTCTAATAATTAGCACTAGAAAAATTAATAGACGAACATTTAATGATGTATTTTTGGGATCCCCACAAGCATATGAGACCAGCAGGCAGTTAGGAAAAAAAAACCTTATCTGCCATCCTGAACAATGGAGAACAATGGAGACCAATAGATGTAGGGGTCTGGAACTTCAAAGGGAAGGAAGAGAATTCACAGAAGATGGGAAGAACAAGTGTTTGGTAAACAGGTGTTTGCCAGACTTTGTAAAGACAGTGAGACACACACAGGACTTTGATCTCCAACCCTGCTGGGCTCCCCCAGGCCATTACCACTAGCCCACATGTTTTTCTAGTTATCCCTAGTGACAGACTTCTGCCTGGGCCATGCCCTCTATCTAAATTCCTTTAGGCAGGTAAAGGAAAGTAATAAGGTTTCCTGGGTATTTTGAGCCTTGATTGTCATTTACTCAAAATTGTCCATGTGCCAAAGTGGCACATTCTAGGGAAACTTCTGGACCCTTCAGGTGGGTGATCCGGGGGATGTGTGCCACCATTGGGATTCTTACATTTCTAGACTCTGCCTTCCACAATGCAGAAACATTAATTTTGTCACGTTTAGTTTTCAAATAGCATAGTTTTAGAACTTACAGTTTAAGTAGTACGATCAATCTGTGACCAATTTCCCCACACTTCAAGGGTCAATTAAATCTCATCTTGTTTTCAGCAGTTACTAGAGCAAGGATAGCTGAAAGCAGGCTGGAGCCATGAATGTCCAGCGTGGTGCCCACAGCTGCCCTTCTCCCTAATTTGTCTCCATCACTTCATGCCTTCTGCTTTCCAGAAAGCTTTTGACATAGAAACCTTGGCCTCTACTTGTCCTTTAGTCATCTTCTTCTACAAACTAAGATTTAAGCAAAGATGTCCCTGTATTAGAAACAATTTTCAAATCCCCCAATTACTAATTTTCAAAACATCTAATCCATGCCTTAATTTCTCTAATTTCTTTTATTATTTACTCTTTGAACAAAGATGCATTTATGTTTACTATGTATCGTTATCTTTAATAAACACTAAGGTTACAGTTGTGAAGGATCTCATTCCCTACTCTCAAAGACCTTACATTCTAAAAGGTGTGAAAAATAACAACATCATTTAATTACTTTAGGTACCAAAACCTGGGAAAGTATAGGAGGAGCCTAGTCACATTTGCCAGAGAAAAACATTAAAAAAAAACTTTGTAAAGAGATATAGTTAAGTTACACATGGTGATATTAAATGAGCAGGGAAAGCAGTTTCATGGATGACATTACATCTCAAAGGATCCATAGTAAGATAATCTGTTTCATATGAAAAACACACATTTTAAAATTATTACATATAGATAAACTGCAGATATGTTGGTTATAATAAATATTGTGTATGTAAATGTCCATAAAATTATTCCTTCCTCCAGTATTTTAATGTCATTTAATTTATGACAAGGAAAGTATAATGTACTATCAAAAACTAAATATAGTAATGTTAAGTGCTCACATAGTGGCATGTAGTTATTCAAAGTATAGTTATAGTAAAAATTAAATTCTCCTGTAGAACTAAGAAGTTTAGCTAGTTTTCATTTCAATAAATTTTTGAGTTAATTATATTTTAATTTATTTTATTCAAAAACAAATTTATGTCAACAATGAAAGTGTGTTTTGAAACCATACAATATTGATAGATGAGTAATTGGATAAACCACAAATTTGTCTTAGGAATAATATTAAAGTTTTTTAATGTGACCCATAACTAAAATTTTTCATGAAGTTTCCAGAATGTTAATATCCTAGATAGTGAATGTAAAGAATTTTAAAATATATTTTTCTATTTTATAATGAGAATTATAAAACAACAATTGATCTAATCAATTCTGAGAGTATTTTTGTCTTACAAGAAAAATAATCTTGGGTAAACATAAGAATCAGATGGAGAACATATTCAAAAAAGAGAGAAGAGAGATGACTAAAAATTTTGGTTGGGTAGTTGTAAGTGGTGCCAAGGAATCTGAATTTTTTAAGGCTGTCCTAGTCATTATGATAATTGGTCAAATTTGAAGGACCACTGTTATAATAGTAAATATACTACAAATAGTTTTACCTTATTTATAGATAACATAAGAAATATATATTTATTACTGTTAGTATTAATCGTAATCATTTGGAAATAACAGAGGATCTGAAAACTAAGGTCAATTAAAAAAAGTGAATAGAATTATAGAAACCTAATTCTAAAGTGAGTAAGGTTACTTCCAGTGTACTTTTTTATTCCTCTTTATCAAGTTTTATCTAAAAACTGTCAGCAGAATAAAATAAATAAATGAATAACATTCACAATGCAGGTGCCAATTATTGGCATAGTATCTTAATATAAATGAATTTAAGCATGTGTGAAATGTCAAAAAAAATAAAGTGAAACCTATAACAGAAAAACATATCAAAAAATAGAGATCTATATTCAAGCTTAAAAGCACAGAATCCTAATTAATTACTGATTGATTTCCTTTACATACTATTTGTTTGAAAAAGTTCTTTATGATTTTGCCTCTAGAAATTTAGAAAAATGTGTAGAGAAACAAATTTAAAAACAGTTAGCATGATATGGAATATAGAATAGAAGTTAAAGTATTTCTGTACGATTATAGAATATTATAGTGTTAGTATAATTCTTTTAAACTTCACTGTGAAAGTGTTAGGGGAAATGTGTTTATCAGGTAAAGAAGTAAAAAGATTTAAGCCTTATATGTTGTCTTGAAAAAAAGTAAATGAGAACAATTTTATGTAACGTTCACTATGGACTCATTTTGTAAGGAAATTTTCTGCAGATACTTGTCAATTATATGAGGTAAACAAAGATAGTGTATTTTAATCCAAATAATATATTTTTGGGCTTTGTGGGCTTAAGATTTTTTTACATTCCCCAAGGTTATCTTGGTAAAAGATATAATATGGAAAAAATTAATTCTACATTCATGTATTTTGATGTATAAATGAGTGTATTAGGTTTTAATTTTAATCATCCATCTGCCATTTTTATGAACTGTATAGATATTAAAACTCCACAAGAGAAGACACATATTTCACATTAATGCTACAATAACAAGTATGTGTTGCATGTTGTTGTGATGAAGCTGCCAATCACCAGTGTCCCATAGCTATGACCTTCTGAATCAAATAGTTTCTGCGGAGGAATGTTCAAGCCTTGTGCAAGATGTGATGCAGATTCATTGCTCTACTGGTTCAGTCATTTTGAATGTGATGGCAACACAGTACACATGCTCACTCAACAGTGTCTGTCACCCCCACTGACTAGTACAGTGAAGTCGTCATTGTTTACACATGTGCATTTCAGTCCACTGTCCTTGGCTGTGAGGTTACACCGATGTTGTGGAAACCATTTTCATTATATTAACAGTGGCTAGACTTTTTTCTGGATTGTCCTCTTTCATATATGTAAGAATGTAACAGGGTGCAGCCAAGAGGGGGGGCCCATAGAGGGATCAAGTACCCCCCTCCAGGCTGCACACCCCTCCCCCTGGCAGAGCGTTACTGGGAGGCAACTCCCCCTGGTTACAGCGCCTGCCTGAGAGCTGGGAGATGATTGGCTCTATGCCATGGGGCCACGCCTTCCCAGACTCACTATGGCCACTGAGTATGGGAGTCCTGGGGGGTGTAGCGACTGTGGGAGGAGCTGGAAATGGAGCTGCAGAGGAAGACAGTGGGAGTATAAAAGCGGGGATGTGGCAGCCATTAAGAAGAGAACCATGTGGACTTGGAAGAGTGCAGATCCTCTTGTAGCTTTGTAAGGGGGAGAACCACGCAGAGTTGAAAGAGTGCAGGCCCCTTTGTAGCACTGGTGCAGTCAAGGAGAACCATGTGGCAGGGGCAGTGGGGAAGAGCCACTGGGTCTAAGCCGGAGTGCATATCCCCTTGCAGCATTGCAAGGAGCGGATCCACGAGGCTTTTTGAGAGTGCAGACCCCCGCACCTCTGGTGGAGGAAAGAACAGGGTTTGCCTGGACAGCAACACAGCTGATGGTGCCAGCGACCTGGAGATGCGAATGTGTGCTGCTTTTCCGGACTTACGGTAGCTTGGATAAGGGCAGTGGGAGAAGGAAGCACTGTGGGCATCAGTAGTTGGCCTAAAGGACTTTGCTAGTTTAATGGGGACATGGGGTCATTTATTTAAGTTTGTATAGCCTTAAATAAATGTTTCCTTTCCTTTTCACTAATCTCTGCCATTGAGAGATGTCTTTCCTCTGGCAGTGGACAGAGAGCCCAGTAGGTGGTCTGGATGGTATTAGTATTCCATCCTCTGGAGTCCGGGCCACTGTGTGTGTGTGTGTGTGTGTGTGTGTGTGTGTGTTCTGTAACAAGAATAATAATCAAAAGACAAAGATTATATTTAAACACCAAAATCTCTAGTTGAAGAGCAATTCCTAGCACCTGAGAAGCAAATTGTAAATGTATGTATGTGTTACAAATCATCAAGATGAACTAGTTTTGTGCTCTGAGGTGAAAGTTAGTTATGGTACATATTATTCTGGAAAAGAAAAGAACATATAATGGAAAATTACTAGGGTAAAAGAAGACTAGGGGAGAAATCTTGGTGGCTGTGTATGTGTCTGTGTTTAGTAGTATAAGTAGTATTTTACACCAGTTACCTACACCTCCAGAATTAAATAAATAATTCTGAATTAAATGATGCTAAGAGAATGTGGAAGTGACACATTTTGTGTTGTAGCATATCAAAAGACAAAGCTTTGTTAAATAATCTCCAAATGATTTTTCACTATGATTTCTTATTGGAAAGTTACTATAAAATGCAAAATCATCATTATAACAGTAAAGCATTGTCATGATCTTTTGATGGGTCTAATTTCTGGTTTAGATGTATGTTCTGCCTGAGGGTCAAATTCAGTCGAGAAAGCTAGGATTTTATGTCTGTGTTTTGGTAAGGAGGTAACAACATGATTTAGTTAGTTGTCTTATCAAATCTTTGTCTATACTAACTTTTCAGGAAATATGAATCTTAGAACTATAAAATATTGTTTGGTTTTTGGCAGGAAAAGAACAGATATTTTATACATGCTAAGTTTTATTAAAATTACTTAAGGAAAGCGCAACCTTATTATGTTTATTATTAAATTTATTTTAGTTTCTCTTTTTAGATAAGAGATTAGTGTCTTGAATAAATTTATACAACATGCTATAGTATGAAAATACCATTAACATTTCTGTAATTTCCACATTATATAGATGACAGTGAGAGACACAAGATTAAACAGAAGGTTATAAATTAAAAAAAGAAACAGTAGATGAAAATATAGGGAATTACAGTGAGCAACGGAAGAGACAAATGGGAGGAAAAAAACCCACACTGTTCTGATTAGGAATAAAGGCAACAGAAGAAACAGGTGTTGTAGATGTAACTTGTCATTTGCTCTTTGGTCTTAGGCAGCTGCTCCTTCTTTCCGGTGCTTCTTCTTAAATGGATCTGTTTTGTGATAATTTATTCAGTCCCTTAAAATTTATTTTTTGGGGAGAAGGAGCCAATATCTTGTATTTTAATACTATTCCCCCAAAACATGGATCAGAGGTCCTTGAGAAATGGGTGACTCCAGGTCTGCGTGGCAGTGATATGCTGCTGTTACCCAAAGCAAAGAAATGCTCGGAAACAATGGTATCATATCCAAAGGACATAATCACTGTTAAGAGTATCCCTTTGTACAGTTTCACATAATTTTAAGTTTCAAAAAGATTAATTATGGAAATGAGTTAATAATATATTGTATTAAGAAAATCTTGGAATTTGTAATATTCATAAAAAATGGACAGAAAGAGATTTTTAAAGACAAGTTAATAAATACAGAAGGAAAGAAAAATTAGAGAATCATTATTTTTCAAGCCCCAAAGTAATTACTAAATCAAGTTAAGATCATGAGTATGTGCTGGATTTTAGTTATGTATAGTCATGTTGTGAGATATACAAAGAACATTTATTTCTCCCCCATGTGTATTTATCCATTGCCGGAGTTTGGGTTCACATCTATCTCATGAGTTTCTCATTCTCTCAGACAAGTGGCTGTCCATAGTGAAAGGCAGGAGTGCAAAAATATAAGCATAATTGGGTAAAGATGTTTCAAGTATCTGTTTTTAATTACATCTGCTGATATCCCATTGGCCAAAGCAAGTCACATGGCTAAGTTCAGCTCCCCAAAAAAGGAATAATTCTCTCATGATTTGAGCTATCATGG